>JAOVYX010016714.1:0-23917 GCA_035668315.1 Drosera spatulata
CTTATTATCTACCTTGTTAGGCAGTAGATAAGCATTAGTCAAGCAGACTCTGTACAAATTGTACACACGCTCTTTCTGGTAGATTCAAACTGTAAAAAGGTTGCATAAAGTTCTTCAAGCAAACTTCAGTCTTGGTGATTGTAGGAGGCACGCTCCACTACGCTGTGATTAGCAGGAAAAGAACTCTTGAGTAATTAGCATGATGGAACACTTAGCACAAACATGATGTAATACAAGTCAACAGCAGTATTATGATAAATGGTAGAAGCCCAACCAAACAGGGGCCTGAAAAACCATAGTCAAAGCTCATCGAAAAGGTCATGGTTGGCTACAAGAGCAGCTCAGAACAGCTTCACGCATAGCTACACCGTTTCCATCTGTTCAAGTATGAAGCTGCAATGCTCTTTGATCAGTTACACAAACAGAGAAATTGTTGGGAGACTGAAGTGAATAAATAAGATACGAAGTACTGTTGTTGCTTCACTGAAACACAATAAGAGCTGAAAATAGCAAACTACTCAAAAAGAAAGAGTGATCTAGTTCTGTTGTCAGTAGCGAACACAAAGGGGATGCATGCAAACAAGCCAAGAAACTACTCTTGGACATATTCTAACTTGAGACTACACAGGAGCTTTTTAAAATACTCGTATTCGCGGGAATATGAAATTAGAGAGGAACACCTTGACAACGGAAAGCCACCATATATGTTTGGATTGTAAGCAGGAACCGCGAAAGGATGCTGTTGGAATTGTGGACCTATGGCTCCGTTGTACGGCATCATCATATGGCTTCCACACATATTCACGAACGGCCGAGCTTGTGAAAATTGTGTCTGATGCCAATAAGGAGGTCCATATCTTGGGCTAGCTCCCGCAAAAGCCATATCTAGTTAATCCAAGAATAACGAGCAGATATGACTCGTGAGATGAACAACAGATACAAGCAGCAAGCATTGAATGGAAAGGGGTGTACATTATTTGTATAAAGAAACATTATACTTACCATTCCTGTAATCTGCACGTGAGCTGGCAGCAACAGGACAGTCTCTGATCAAATGATCAGGTGAACCACACATGTAACAAGTGCGCTCTGCCTGGATACAAGCAAGATAAACTCATCAACCTTCAGTATCGGGGAAATACTGCTTAACATCTTAATGCGAGGAAATAAGATACTAAGATGTGGTTTTGCATCCCAATGAATCATGAATCCGGTGTCCTAAAAGCTTTAACCTGGTAAAAGTATTCTGAGGAACAAACTTCTAACGGAAACCAAGTGGGCATTCATGTGCATTAGGTGTGGTACTTGCACTGACAAGAAATCTCATTTCCATATCAACTTACGGTGTAAAGCAACAACCAGCGATCAGTTCACCCAGGTAAGGTTCAACCAGTTAGGATACCACTTAAGTGGCCATGTTTAGCTAATTTCATGATGTGATAAAAGCAACACAAATAATCTCAGCAGCTCCTTACTTTTTAGATGTGTTCAATCCATATAAGCTCATCCAAGCTTACCCAACATATCAAAGAATCAACACATTTTCATAAATAAGAAGGGTGTTTGAAAAGGTTTTATCATTTCAAAAGGTTAACATTACATACCAGCTCCAAGTACCACAAGGACTTACCTTCTTTTGTCTAGGTACAGCATTCAAGTTTCTTTCTCCACCTGTGCAACCAAAAAGGGATATTAATGCGCTTTTATATATAGTGGTTCTCCAGACATGGCAATGGAACGGCCTAAGAATAAGTGGGATTGTACCTCTAGTTCTATCCCAAAATCCCTCAGTTCTTTTGGTACAAGCTTCTGCAGCAGTAATAGATGGTCAACTCCAAATTCAGGTTATGAAAAAGCAAACAAATTACAAGGACACTTGGAATTCACCAATGGAAAATTTTGAATTCATGAATCGAAACTTGATAAACACAGAATTCATCTTCTGAACTCCAGAGAGGTGAAACTACAGCTACAGAAACTGCAAGCACTGGGTAATACTATCACACTGAAATCTTGGTAGATTTGATTTCTCAACATGTTAGCAAATGGCAAAAACCGTCAATTTGAAACTTGAACCCTCGTTTACAAAATTGGAACTTCGTATATAATGGGTGATGCATTGCCCATGCATCAGACCCATCTGCGCATCTGAGAGGCTTGACGTAAAAAGGAGAATTTTTTTTTACTCATAATTCATTCGATAACGCCGAGCTATTGAGAAAGTTGGTTTCTCAAAGGTAAATAACAGAAAACATCCAAGAAAAAAAAATCCAACCAAAGAACCAGTAATCAGGGAGCAGAATTGCAGTTTTCACCTTCCTCGTGGACTTCGAGCACATTGCTCGGCTGGTTTTCCCCTTGAAATTCAGAACTATCTTCCAATTCACTGAACTTATGTTTCAAATGTGAGGGACGTCTTGGTTGTTGTCTATTGTCTGTGAAAGAAGCATTAATTCAGTGATGTGTCAGTGGCTATATGATAAAGACATTTTACCAGTAGCAGAAGAAGGAGAATGGGGAAACTAAAAATTACCAGGGCCGATGGTTAATGCACAAGAAGCATCCTTCACTTCTATCCCAGATTCTACATCTGCAAAATTTTTGAATTCGAATATTATCATCTCAAACGTCTACTATGGATAACACGAACAAAGGGCAATTCATAGGTGGCAGACCTGGTGCATATCCATGAGGATCAGCTTCTGAGTTATTAACTAGCAATCTTGATTCCAGAAATCTTCCAATTGCTTGCCTAAGCGAAAGATTTGGTAGCAAATCGCCTTGCCTACACTTTGACGAGGAACAAATGGGGCATTTTCCTTCTCTTGACAAAACGAGACAGACACCTACATTACAAGGAAAACAGAGGAACTGGCATTGATAGTGGGTTCTCTTAAGAGGAAGCATCAGTCGCAGATTCGTAGAGCAAAATAAAACTACCATCTTCATCCAATTAATTACCTTCTCATTGTTCACCAAGTTTAGAAAGATTCCCAGCAGAACAGACAATCAAATTAAAAGTAAAAAGTTAAAAGAATTGCACCGGAGGTTTCTATTCTAACTTACATTTTTCACAAAAACTGTGTTGGCAGCATGGAATCATAACTGCATCCTTCAGTAAGGCACGACAGAGGGGACATTTGAGCTCATATGGTAAATCGGCGGTTTGAGTTACTGCCAGGCTTGCAGAAGATGCTCTAGAAAATTTGGAAAGGAAAAATAATGAAAAAACAAAGAAATAAAAAAGGAAATTGTCCAAGCGTGATAGCAATCGAATTTCTGGAGTTCCATACTTTACCTCACTAACTTTGCACATCCATCGACCTTATCATCTGATTTTACCTCCAATGTGCTGCCCTCATTTGCACTAGGATCTTTCAGAACATCGCTGCAGCATACAGGAAGGAGAATGTCAGCAACTTTAAGAAGCGAATATCACCATTTCAAGTGATATCATCACTAGTTTCAAGCCTTTCACAATTTAAGTTGTTCAAGAATCAAGATGCAGAATCGATATGAAAGAAACAAGGGAATATTTGACGAGAAAGAAGGAAGAAATATCAATGACCAATAAATTTAATTAGGGAATTGTTTGCTTCATGGGGAAAATTTGACAGCCAACTTACATGTACCATTCACTGAGGGGAAAACGGGAAAATGGTGGAATAGACAAGATAAAAGGCTAGGCAGTCACAGCCATGAAAGAGTAACACAACAGCTTATGGAGAAACAACACCCAACTATGAAATATATGCCAAGTTATTTCGAGCTCCCAGGTCCAAGACCATTCAAGTCCCAGAATATGTGAATATTCTGAATAACACGAGGACAGTATCCAGGGATAAGTGTGCTTACAAAAGGATTTGTACTGCATAAATTGCAGATCTCTATCAGCTTTGACAAGGACAGTACCTTGAAACAACTGGAACTTTGTTCTCAGTGCCGCCAATGGAACATTTTTGCTCATCAACATTGTGTACAATTGCTGGCAAGTTTGGATCCGGTGGAGAATAGAAACCAGCCCCAAAGTCATCAAACTCATCCACTTGAACTTTCTGCAAGAAACAGATTGTTATACATGATAAAATCATTCGTTGTACCAAATCGGGGCCAATTGAATTCAGGGTTAGCTATCAAAAAGGAAGCCAGATGCTCGTCAAAGACATCAAGATGTCCTCAAAAGTATTAATTTACCCATCATACTCCTTCTCATTCTAGAAGATAGGAAACCCCAAGATACGACGATTTATCCTTTTTGTTTACCTCTTTCAGCAAGTAACAGGATGTAAGAAGAGATGAAACAATATTACTACTAATATTGGGATTAACAACACATGGATTAGGTGACAAAATTTCAGTGTAAACATCGCTTGCAAGTTGGAAAAAGAAAATGAAGGGAAAGGACCAGCAAGAAAATAAAACAGGTAAATGGTTGGAAAACAAAAGAAGAGAGCTGTATGACATACCGCTGGAGAAGGCTGGAGCATGTTAAAGTCATTTGCCTTCCTGGTTTCAGAGTTTCCAACAGAAACATTGCAAGCCCTGCAGGGGAATTATGCCAAAAAAGAAAAAAAATTGGAGAGGGTTGTCAATACCAACCAGCAGTCAAACTAAGGCGGCAAAATTAAGTGACTATAATGCTTAATTAAATATTGTACAAGCCATTGAGAAGCCAAAACTAGTAAATCACTTCCAAAAGAAAATGTTTGATAGGGTTACTAATTACAGTAAGCTATTGTGGCTTAAGGTTAAGAACAATATTTACATAGCAACGCCATACCCAAATAAAAAAAAAAAATACATAGCAACTCATTCGAGTTACAATGGCTTACCCTTAAAACATCACATCAGCACATTTCCTTTTCATTCTTTTGTGACAAATCAAAATTATAGGAAAGAAAACTCCAAATTTGTCAAGATGATAATGGTAGCAATTTACTACAGGTAAAATAGTTTATAAGACGATGTTGGATTACCTGGGAAAAGGCAAGGATCCTGCAGGAACTCTCTTGATAATTACACTTGAGCCGCTAGGAAGCTGAATGTCCTCATTGTCAAATTCTGATCGGCATTTAAGACAAGAGGATCATTTAGCTTTCTCAATCGCGACTATAAGGAAATTAAACTTCAATGCGGTATCATGTTTGAGAAGAAAGTTGGGCGAATTTCCAAAGATATCAAGCCTAAATGCATTCTAATTAGAGACGGACCCAGCTTACCATCTCCGTACATGTGTCTTATTTCCTTTTTTAGCATATTTAACTGTTTTTTTTCATAACACGTGATGACCACATGACACCGGCTCCCGTCACTCCGTGCAAGACAAGTCAAAGAAACATACTGGTGGCGTGAAAAATTCAGCGTACAAGGAAATAAACTACAACCGCCCACCCTACGATCGTTCATAATATAACGGCAGGAGTCGGGACACACAAATCACCAACAGAGAGACTCCAAATCAATTACCATCAAATCTACAAATCACGCTAGGTTTCACCCTCAATTTCCCTCTAACACTCCTCAGAATAATAAGACGAGATTGCCATCGACTCTTCCAGTAATCAGTCGCACACCAATTCGAATTGCATTGTCTAAATCGATCACACAACTAAAACAGACAATCTCGTCCCTCCGTTCTAGGGTTAAGCAATCTAATCTCCAATAGCCACGAAACATACGAAAACATTATTCACATACTCCGAGAGACCAAAATCATGCGCACAAAATCAATCAATCCAAAACAACATGGCAGAGATTGATCAGGGCTAAGCAATCACCTCGGCCGTCGATGTCGGAGATGAGGAGTTCGACGTCGGGGCAGAGATTGAGGTGCTTCTTGTTGAGTATCTGTGATCTGAGGTCGCGGATCGTGATGGAGGATCGGCCGCCGAGGTCGACGGCGTCGAAGGTCGCCGAGCTTCGGAACTTGAAATTGATCGACATGGCTAGATCAAGGTGATGAAGATTCTTCTCATCGAGAGAGGAGGAGGAGTTGTGTGAGAGGTGGATTTTGAGGGGGAAGTTTTGTCGGGGTTTTCGGGTTGGGAAAAGCTGATTGCGGAGAAATAAAACGAGGTTGGCGGTGGCGGTTATATATATGAGAAGGGTTCGCTCGAAGGAGACAAGATAAATCACGCCTGCGGCACGTTGAGTTCCGGAGACATTTAACAAAGGTATAAAATCTCTAAGGTTAACAAAGGTATAAATTCATTCTTGGTAAATATAAATTTTCAGACAAACCAAATCAAACTGGAAAAAAAAATTCAGTGATATCATAGTAAAACTTTATTAAAAGATCAAAATTAAAATTCATTGTTTTGATTTTTTTAGATTAAAACTAAAATATAAGGAGAATATATTCATGAAGATTATAATAAATAATACGAACGAACATATATGACCAGATTGAATTTTCATGAGATTTAATAATGAAAATATCTATTTTATATGATTATGTATTATTGTATTCCCTTTATATCAATACTTTTTTCTAATGTTTTGATTTTTCATAATTGTCGAGATAAATTTTGAGCCGTGTCATAGGTCGATAGCTTTTTATAATTTTATCGTGAGATATCAAATTGATTAAGTTAGATACTTTAACTGAATACATACTACGAGATGATCCGATGTTATTTTTATGAGATTTAATAATGAAAATATCTTTTTATATGATTATGTATTATTGTATTTCCTCTATGTCAATTTTTTTTTATGTTTTGATTTTTCATAATTGTCGAGATAAAGTTTGAGCCGTGTTATACAATGATAACTTTTTATAATTTTATCGTGAAATATCAAATTGATTAAGTTAGATACTTTAAGCGAATACATACTGCGAGATGATCCGATGTTATTTGTGTTAGTTCCCAGTCACAAAAAATACTCAAGAGGGGGTGAATGGTTATTTAAAATTTTTCGAATTGTTATAAAGTGATGTATTAAAATTGAAATTGTACTGACAGCCGGTTCTTTATGTGGAGATAGTTCTTTGTTAAGAGACGGTTCTTATATTTTTCACATTCATTTTTTCGTATAATCTTCTACGTGATTAAAAATATAACAAATAATGCAAGAATAATAAATTATAAGTGACACCGAATTTATAGTGGTTCGTCCTCAGCTTGGTCGGAGAATTATATCCACCATTCACACACAGCAATCGCAATATGTAAAATCACTTTATAAGTATATTCTTGTCGTTTTGCTTACAGATCACACACTGCAAGAGTCCATTTGTAATTATTAACTCTAGGACGCTTACAAATTCGTCTTACGTCTACCTCTAAACTATTAAAAACTCAATTACATGCACATCCTAGGGACTATACGACCTATACAAACCTATATCCAAGATTATCACGCAACATAATACTTTACGAGCGTGGTTGGACATACATCTTGATAACAATATGACTCAATGAAACATGCATTTTGATATTTTTATTCAATCACTGAAAACATGAACATTAAAGGTTTGAATTTACCTTAGATCCTCATACAAAACATTGAATTCAATCCTTCTCGATCACCATATGTGAGTTGAAAGATTTTCCTTCTCAAAAACACTTAAAACCTTTATATGTAAAGATCTTTATGATTCGTACACCTCAAAAATGTTTTTCTATTTTCTTAAATAATACTCATTGAATAACTGAGAGTGGAGAGGTGAAGATCGTGGGGAAAACAGAAAATAATCTGATTAAAATCTTCTTTCATATTCTTCTAAGATTTAGGGATATTTCCTAACCAACAAACGACTAGTAAATCCATATCTTTACTTAAAAAGTTGCAGATATTAAAAAGATATTTTTTCATAACAGAAAATCATTTAAAAAATCTGATAAATATCTTTTTAAAATGTGATCCAATTTAAATCAGGGATTTGTAACAGAATCCATTAGGTAATTCAATAGATCCTAAATACTAATTATTTCGACTGACTAAAGAAGCGTATCATACCTGCTGGCAATATATAAGACTCTAGATAGATGGAACTGCAGGTTTCATCAAGTAGCTCTTGTTATTATCTTTGAGTTGTTCTTGCATTTTGAGTATTTTAAACACTTAAGTCAGAAATGTCTTGATTCATAGTTTTGATCAACATTCTCACTTCGTTCATCAAGTTTCGAACCCGAATTTCAAACCATCTCCATTTTGGACCAATTTCATTTGATTTGAACTCCATGTGATTCTTTATGCATCAAATCTATTATATACATCTGCACAAAATAGAAATTAAAAACAACCTAATTGCATTATATTTGTTATCATCAAAATACATGAGGCAATAATTTCATATGAAATATATAATAATAAAAATACACGAACATTATAAAAAAAAATAAAAAAACAAATAAAAATGAAATAAATGAAAGTTGTCGAAGCACGGGATAACATTTTTTATGTTCAACGTTTTTGTTTTTTGTTTTTTTTTTTTTTTTTTTTTGAAGAGACTATTTCTAGAACGGCTCATTTCCTGATGAGGGAGCACCTAACCCGACCAGATAGATTAGTGTGTGTGGAGAGTTCAGTTCATAAACATCCACCGCCGCTCTCAACGAAGCCAAAACATGGCCGGCGCCGCCGCCTCGTCCACAACCTCATCCCATGGAACGAATCTCTCAGCCGGAGCCGACGCCGCCTCCACCAGCAGCTCAGAATCCGCGCCGGAGAGGCCGAGGAGGTTCCCTCTGGCGGCGCAGCCCGAGATCATGAGAGCTGCGGAGAAGGACGAACAGTACGCCTCCTTCGTCTCCGACGCTTGCCGCGACGCCTTCCGCCATCTATTCGGTTCGATTCTCTTTCTCAGTAGCCTTGTATTCGTTGTGTGTAGTGGATTCGAGAAAATTTGATGATTGAAGTGGATAGGATATGGGGATTGATTGGAAACCCTAATGTTGTTGGTGCAGGTGCTAGAGTTGCCGTCGAGTATCAGAATCAGGTTAGCGAATCCTTCATTCTCTTATATGATGAGTTTTAGCTTGTATGTGGTTTATGTATCAGTTAAGTATCACACGATAAGATAATCAGGAAGGAGAATAAATAATACGGTCGCGGTGTTCAATTATCATTTACGAAGAGTTGTTCTGTTTTACATCTAGTGGCTATAGTCTTGATGGTGATTGAATTGCCTTTGGTGGTGCTGAAATGCAGACAAAGCTTCTCGGCCAGATGCTTTATTATGTTCTCACAACTGGTGCAGGTCTGCAAACCCTAGGCGAAGAGTATTGCGATATTACCCAGGTGCCAAAGAGTTCATTTGCTGTCCATTTGTTTTGAATGGTATCGTTTTTATTAAACCTAGCAGGAACTCGCCACCGATTGCATGAACTTGTGATAACTGGTTGACAATGTTAAGCTTGTATAGTATGCTTTTTTTTCCCAGAAAAATAGTAAAGAGAAGGAAGTGTTCCTATGTGATGTAATCTATCATGAGTTATTTGATGACAGCTTCTAAAGTGGTCCTAAGGTGACAACATATGTAAAACTTTTTGCAATTTGTATGAAGCTTCAAATAATCAAGTTTGGGTCACAGTTCATCTATCTCATTACGCGGGTAATTATTTCTGTGTTGTTGGATACATTCTGATGGAGTTTGAGTACTACTGATTTTTGCTGCTTGTTTCCCCCCAAGTTAAATGCAGAATTTACCAGTTCATAGTTTCAGCTGGAAAGTTGATTTTTAGGTTGCAGGACTGCATGGACTCCCGCCAACACCAGCTAGACGTGCACTTTTCATTTTATACCAGACTGTAGTTCCTTATATGGCCGAAAGAATCAGGCACGCTAATGTCTTACTAGATACCTTTAATTACAGAGATAAGTAATTTTAAGCAATGAAACTTAACAACTTCTCAATGAATTTTATGCAGCTCCGGGGTTGCTTCACGTGGCATTGTCTTGGAAGAATCTGAGACCAATGAGTTCCGTGGCAGCAATGTGCCATCGACTAGTGTAGACGTAGAAACCCCCTCATCTTCAACCTACTCAAGTTCATTGAGATCAAGATTGAAAGATAAATTAGACAGAATATGGTTGTATGCAATCCAAAGATGGTCCTCGGTATGCATACCTCCTTGTGATTTTTATGAATTTTGTCGATCAAGTTATGACTTCCAATTATAAACAGATTTATTAGTTCCTCTGAGAAAGAAAGGGAAGCCGAGTATGGAATGCTGTAATCAATCGTAGCGTGTGTTGTAAATTGTAATAAGTAAATGACAGGGATGCAACATGAAGTAAGATAAACCTTTGATGTTTATTCATTCCTTTTGTGTAAATTCATGATGGACAGGTTCTTCCATTAGCTCGCGAGTTCTTACAGCTGGTTCTTCGTACAAATTTGATGTTTTTTTACTTTGAAGGTATGGTACAATCGCTATGAGCTCTTTTAATCATATGCAGGTTATACTTATACTGATTCTTGCTGCATATTATCCTTTGCCAGGTCTCTATTATCATATCTCTAAGCGTGCAGCAGGAATTCGCTATGTATTCATCGGTAAACCATCAAATCAACGCCCTAGGTATATGGCTGGCTCTGGTACCCCTAAAACATGAGAGTAATTTGTGAGGTCAAGAACAAGTCCCTACACGATTGTTTCATGATGTATTTATGGACTGCACAGTATAAGTTCAGTCAGTTAATCTGGGTTGCTATTGAGGAACAATCTGAATTTAGTCTATGCAAGCCATTTGAATTAGTATGGTACTATGGTTCTCACTGCTCCCTGTAAGACTGCGTTGCATGCAGCGGATAAGGCATACTTCATAAAATTGATAAACATAAATAGATGCTGAGTGCCGCGGATTAGAAACGAAAAACTTTCTGTTACTCAGTTCTTCAAAATCTTGTGTTGGATTCTGATGCAGATATCAAATGCTTGGAGTGTTTCTTTTGATTCAACTGTGTGTCATTGCTGCTGAGGGATTAAGGCGCAGCAATTTATCCGGTCTTACTAGTTCTGTTCAGCAGCGGTCTATAGGAGCATACCAGCCTTCAACAGGTAAATTTGTATGACTTTATCTCTCTGTTCTACGGATTCTCTTTTAGATTTGCC
The DNA here is from genome assembly GCA_035668315.1 of Drosera spatulata. NCBI lineage: Eukaryota > Viridiplantae > Streptophyta > Magnoliopsida > Caryophyllales > Droseraceae > Drosera > Drosera spatulata. The sequence goes on from JAOVYX010016714.1 coordinate 11,064, forward strand.
TTATCTTTCAACTTTTTGCACCTTCTAATGAACTTAAGTTACCTTTCCGTATGGCCCTTAGTTCCTCCTGCATGGTTGTCTGGATCAATGGTTCGGTCACTTCTAATTGAACGTTGAATCTCAAATTCTGGTTAATTTCTACCATGTAATATTTAGAAACTTCTGATGCAATGGCATGAGACAATGGAGATAATACTACGGTTGTGAGCTGGTCTAATTGCGTAGTCGATTGGATGCATTGATTTTCTGCCCTTCCCTCGGCTCAAAAGTTGTTTTAACTTACCAGGCTTTTCTGGATTATGATGTTAAACAGGACTTGGAGTGCCTGTATTGAATGAAGAAGGTAAACCCATCTCTCTGGACTTTGACAAGGGAAGTTATGTTGTGGAATCCTCGTCAGCTTCCGAGGTACAAACCGTAGTTTCACATCCACCACTAGAGTTGGGCTAGGACCCTATATTGATGCAGTGAGAAAGCGAGTGATCTCTCCTGTTTTCCAATTGAGCGGGTGATAGATGCTAAATTTCTTACATATGCTTCAGGTAAGGGCGGCCAGTAAATGCGCACTTTGTCTAAGCAATCGCCAGCACCCTACCGCTACTCCTTGTGGTCATGTATTTTGTTGGTAACTTCCTCATCACACCCTTCATCTCCTTCAGGAAAAAAGGGTATTTTATATGGCATATGTCATCATGTTGCTGCTTGTTGCCTTCTGGTTTATGGCAGGAATTGTATCATGGAATGGTGTAACGAGAAGCTGGAGTGCCCGCTGTGTCGAACTCCACTTACTCATTCAAGTCTTGTTTGTTTGTACCGTTCAGACTTCTAGCTGTGTGCAACTTTCATTAGCTTTATAGAGAAAACAATGGTGTACGGAAAGATAGGGGTTTACGGTGGTTATAGCCTGCGTTGTACTACGTTGGCAATGGTGTGTGACTTGTATGAATTAGATTTTATGTTCTTAGAAACTCAGATATGTGCTGGATCATGAAGCATTTTATGACGAAGCAGATGGCATCACCAAGAACTCTATTCTTTTCACCATGCATGGTTAAGCTGTATCAGTACCGTCTTACTGTAGTGTGCTTTTTCTTGTTTATGCACGTCATCTTTACAGCGATTGGGCTTCACCAAGTGTCTTTCTTGTGTCTGAGGATGACTAAACTTGTTCTACCACCTGCTTTCTCATGTCCAAGGCAAACAGATTGTCATTGGATGGAAACCAAGGGGTGGAAAATATTCATCATCTTCATCGTCCTATGTTATACTGTTTGTTAGTAGAACTGATAAGCATGTTATATTTTGATGATTTGATCTTTGTGTTTTCTTTGTATCTCCCCACTTGAGTGCTTGCTCCATTTGGACCTTTTTTTTTTTTAAATCTTTTGTTTGTTTTTCTCGTTCATTGGGTAATAATTATTTCCTGGCGGATGTTTCCCAACAGGTTCTTTTATCCATCCCAATGGGAGCTCTGAACATGATAAGTGCTTTTCTGTTTCTCCGCTTTACCTTTCCAGTTTATGATAACTTGCACGGCTTGTGTCTGTACGGATAAACCAGTTTAGGATATCTGTCTTCTTGTTTAGCTGTTACTCACCTGGGAGGGTTGTATCTGATTGTGCTAATCTCTCTTGTATCTTTACTTACAGGGCTCGCTATGGTGTTGTGAGACCGAGATTTGTAAAGGAGAGTAAAGCTGAGTGGGTTGAGGTTGTGTAGGTGATTGTGAGCGGGAAGTTGTGAGCTCAGCGTGCCAAGTTGATGAAATTTAAGGATGGCTACAGGATCTCTTCTGCCCAGCCTGTTGAAGAATATATTCTCTGCCTTGAGACATGTTCTTCGTAGACGGGTCAGCTTCATATACAGATCTCTTTAGTGTCCCAAAGCTGCAGTCAACTGAAACATTGTTCAATATTGATGGAGGGTGTGCTCAGAATCAAGGTGAAGATCATACTTGATTGGGATACAAAGGGTGAAGCGGTTGCCTGATGCGGTCATAATTCACCCTCCAAAAGAGGAGGCAACCTATGTACCACCAGTGGTAACGACCAACATTGGGGTTCCTCCCCCGGTTGAGTAAGCTTGTCGATCTTCTTTGCAGTTGAAATTTGCATGCATGGACCTGTCCGATTATGGTTTCTTTATTTGGAAATGGCTGGTTTTGTTGAGTTCTTTTCATGTTATTATGGATTGTGGACGACCTTGGATCATTGGTTTGAGCTGTGCTGGAATCATCTAGGGACAAGTATGTTTCCTTGTAGCTTCGGGTACTGATATGATGTGTAGTCTCTAACGATCCTAGTGACAGTTAACCTGTAATATTGATGAAGTGATTAATGGCACCCCGACCACCATGGGTACATCCGGCCGATTGCTTAGACTGATTTTTCAGGTTGTGGCTAAGCATTCTTCGCAACGTCAAGGCAGCTAGTTGCCAGTTGATAGATGACTGAATATCGTCACCATTGCATTATATGCTTCTGCCTCGTAGGGCAACCAGTGCAGCTGGTTCATGTTACTGACTTAGATTGTCGTTGATGAATTTACTTGCAGGCGGATCCAAGTCCCAAAGGAAGGGCCGAGTGTAAAGGAAGAACAAAGCATGTGCACAAAGCATCTGTGGCGATTCGTCGATTTCTCTATCATTTTTCCACCACGGCAATAGCTGATCCATCAGGTGTAGATGTTGAATCAAATTACTAAGACAGCACGATAATAGAGCTAATTATGTAGAGAAAGGGAGGCTGCGTATTGATAACATATGATCATTACACCAAAAAAACACAATACAGATACATCACGATATAGAAAGCACAGATGACGAAGAATCACAACCGTTCAACAACATCGAACGATCAAACTCGCACTCTCTTAACTCCTCTTGACGGGATCAAAGTACGACACTCCGATCACAGCCCCACCGATCGCAGCCAGCACAACGCCGCCGGCAGCGATGCTGAGGAGGAAATTCTTGAGGGAGGGCGTCAACTCGGCTGCCTCGGCCGCCTGTGGAGCCACCATGTAGGCCGTCATCACCGCCGCCGTGAGCCCCGTCACAGCCTTCTCCTTCAACGACGCCTTAGCCACCACCATTGATCCTCTCCTCTGAATATTACCCTTTGCTGCTCTCATGGTGGACAGTGATGGACCGAACATGATGGTGCCATGGGGAGCTGCCCTGTTGAACTGCCCATTGTTGGCAGCTGCTGCGGTGATCGTTGGCATGGAGACTGAGGAAACTGAGGCCATTTTTGGATACCCTTTTGCTTGAAATGGAGAGGGTTTGTTTTGATTTCTCTGGGATGTGTTTTGTTTTGAGAAGAAGAAGGTATGGATAAAGACTATGAGGGGGGTTTGTGCGATTCGTGTTTTTGGTGATGTGACACGGTGGATTTGTGTCCTACGTGGCTGATTTTGGGGCTGAGGTGTTGGATAACGTTATCGTTTGTTTGCTTCCCATTATTCTGTGTGGATGGAGCATGGATGGATGGTCGTTGTTGGATAAGTCTACATTTGGGCCGGCCCCCCATGTTTACATTTGGACGGGCCGTTGTTAAGTTGGGCCGACACATTTGGGCCTTGATTGAGGGTCCAAGTAGGTCCATGCTATTTGATTATTTTCAGTGAAATGGACAAGGAGATCTGGAGATGTCTGTGAGACTGTGACTCTTACTCTACGATGGAGAACTGAGGAGCTACATGGTCAATATGAACCAAATATGAATGATTGAACTCCGATTAGTAATGCTTGGAGATTGTTTATATGTAATTGTATCATTGCATACCTACGATCGGCTCCTTGTTTGCATATATCTGAAAGTATACGATGGTTTAGTTATGGCTTCTCCATCAATGGACGCCTCAACTTTTAATAATCAACTTTCTTATGATTTTGATTTCGTTACATAAAGGATGTCTTGATGTCGAAACTATGGAATTTCAAAATCATACGTTTCTTTTCATGGCGGTGTATACCCAAATATTGAACCGTTAGATATCCTAGAAATTTGGCCAATCTTGAAGCCATAAATGACCAATGACCAATGACCGGTCCACATTGTGTTCATATTGGAGAACACAACCCCAAATTTCAGTACTGTTCAACTTAAAGAGCAGAAAAGCAAGAGCACCATCCCATGCTTTCTCTCTTCCCCTGGGAAAAGTACAAATGAAGATCAACGACACATTACGAAGGAAACATCTACCTGTCATTAACCCCTCTCCATGATATGCATATCTCTTTATTTTAAGTATTCTTTTATATAATTATCTCAAATTTAGACATTTATAAATAAATAAATAATCATCTCAAATCTTTTTATTTATAAAAATACTATTCAAATCATATCAAATTTTCAAAAACACCACTCAAATCATATGATTTTTTCAGAATCTTTTTTCTAATCATATGATATTTTCAAAATAACTGTTATCATTTATAAAATCATATCAAAACCTACAGTTTTTATCTTATTTTTCTAATTTTGTCATTTTTTCTGTTTCTCAAATCTTAGTTATCCTATTAAACTTCTCTAATTCGATCATTCAAATCAAAATGATGTTCTTTCGGGTATAAAGATAAAAACATTAAACAAGGAGAAAAAAATTTATCAAAAATTGTTAAAGGCAATGGATTCATTAATGGTAACATGTATTATATAAATTTTATATGATTTGAATAGTATTTTTGTTAAATATGAAGATTTGAGGTGATTTTTTATAAAATCCTAAAATTTGATATGGTTATATGTAAAAATCCTTTCTCTTTAATAACTTGAATATTTCATTAGTTTGTATATTTTCAAAAACGAAGAGGTTATACTGCCAGTACTTTGAAAACATCAGATAGAAATGACAAAGGGAGAATAGGCCATGACACAAGAAAAACCCACTTTGTTGTTCAGTCACATAGAAAAAAACTCATCTGTACAGTATGTTGGTCAATATATATAAATACAGTCAACAACTGTCGAACACAGTTTTATCTACACGATCTCCATATTCCACAAAGTGAAAAAACAGTTGGCCAAGTGGTGTTTGATCGTGTCAGTTAACAACATCCATGACTAAACCACCAGCAAGCTGGTTCGAATCTTTCATTCTCCCTCTCCTTGCCCTTTTTCTTTTTCAATCGATTCTTTTCTCAAACTGTCTACGTCTCTCTTTTCCTCTCTCTCTTTGGATCAATACCAAACCAATCATCAAGCCCATTCCTCTCATCAAGCTTTTCTTTTTCTTTTTCCCATCTCATTTCACTTTCCCATTTCCCCACTTTTTCAAATACCAATGTTTCACATTTCTCATATACCAAAGCATGGTTACATTTACACCAATCAAAGATTAAAATTCGAAACAAGACATGTCCAGAAAAGGTATTCGACGGGAATGTCACAGTGAAGTGAACGTTAACTCTAGGACCAAGAACAAAGAAGAGAAAAAACTATACCCAAACGAGCGCTTATCGTTGGCACGATTGATCCTTTGCTAGTTTTGTTGTCTCGTATACAGGGAGCTCATCTCGGGCTGCTAGTTTGAGGTGATCGAGTTCGAATAAATCCGAACTCGAGCAACTCGAACGGTCCAGAAGGTCGTTGTCACGGTCGTGATCATGGTCTTGAATTTGGGTTTTGATGGAATCCGATGCATTTCTGGCGTGCCCATCTTTCTCTTTCCCGTTCCTATAGCCGTTCAATAATCCCAACGCAATGTCTTCAAGTTCTCTGCTTTTCTCAATCCCGTTGATACTTTTGATCTCTTGATACCGCTTCGACAATGCTCGCTCTAGTTTCTTGCCATCGATTTTCGTCGAAATTAACCCTTGATCATCCCCTTTGATCATACCCTTCTGCCTAAAACGGACATCATCCTGATCATCTATCGCGCTTACAAATCGAACTGATTTTCTCATCCCAGTTTGCATCCTTGGCTCAGAACATGGAGAACTTGTCCTGCTCATTATACAGGACCTTGTGAACGAAGATGCTGATGAACAAGTCGACGGTGGCTCGCTCTTCTGTTTTCGCCCTTCATTTCTTGAATCCGAACTCTTTGTCATCGTCTTCTTGTTCTTGGTGTTTTCTTTGACGAACAAGGAACCAATCAAGCTCGATAATCTCATACCTGGAGAAACTGGCTGCTTCATGTTCTTCAAGTTGCTGTAAAACTTCGACGCCTTTGATTTAGACTTAACAAAGCTGTCGTTGAGCTTTCGGTCTCCAACATTCTTGTGATTAGCATAATCCTCAAAAGGGTTTTGCCTGGTGAGATAAGGATTCGTCGATTTTGTTGCACGAGAAGCGGGGATAGTCCTCACCGGCCTAGGCCAAGGAGCGGTAATGCACGACGATTTCGTCTTAGAAACATAAAAAGAGTCTGTCTCGGACGATGAGAACCCGGCCGAGCTGGAATCGGAGGAACTCGAGCTGTTACTAAATGGAATGACAACATCATGTTGTTGAAGATGATCATGATGTTGTTGATCATGATAATAGAATTTCTTCTCGAGATCCTCGAAAGAATATTGTGACTGCCTAGGTGGTTTCTTATGTGACGAAACGTGCTGCACTTTCTCGTTACCCTTCTTTTCCATCCATTTCTCAATCAGACGAGCACGACGAAGGCTCGTCGCCCTTTCCTCTTCCTCGGACCGCTTTCCTGCATCTGTTTCTCTATGGTAACAAGTATCTTGTCCATGACTTGGATCATCGTCGATGGAACGGTAGATTTCGTCTAGGAGAGTGGATGAGAATGATGGGTTTTGAGGGAAATGCTTCATGGTTTTGCTTTGTGTTTTGGGTGATTTCTCCTTCTTAGAGGACATGGCCTGAGAAATGAAACAGGGTAAGGAGCAAACTGAAAGGAGAAGAGGGAATAAACGGTAGAGGTGTGAAGAAAGCAAAGGGATGTGAAGCTTCTATGCCCTTACTCCCTTTTTTGCTCTTTGTGCAAGATAGAGATATTAATAGTACAAGGACATGTAAAATAACCAGAGGCCATCCGAATCAACAACAGCATCATCCCAAGTGCTCCTATGTTAGAAAGGATCTAGATTTGAAAAAAAGGAGAGGTAAATAAATTTATCTTATTATATATCTCAAATTATTTATAATAATTTTACGTATATATGATGAATTTAAGTTATATAATATCGTTGTATAGTCATCTTTCTTCCCTATGGACCTGTGCTGTTGTTTTTGGGTTATTATAATTGATTATGGCAAGAAAATGGGAGAGGACGTGACTTGCTATACATAGCCACTTTCCTATGTTGGGATATGAATGCCATTGATTATGTTTTCCTTTCTAAATTGTGGTTGATTTTGACAATTATTAAAGGAATAAATTTGCTAATTAATGAAGATTACCCCGATTGTATTGGCCTCTTTTGAATTGGTTGAAAGATTCTTGCTACCATTTGTGTGCAATATCATGTTATCAATTTTCTGTTTTCGACAGCACAGCTTCTCAAGTCTATTTTCTTGTAGATTTCGATGTTGAATAGGAATTTTAAATCATATTATAGGGCATCTCTCTATAAGATTGTTCCACAAATATCTATTCATATGATTTTAATTATCATATAATATAAACGATAAACTCACTGTTCAACTATCCAACTCAAATAATTTAAATTGATAAATTATGAATTAATTGCGTTATATATGTGATCTAGGATTTTCCATCCAAATGAATTGAAAAAAATCTCGAAAAAGAGGAAAGCTGAGTTGGAAAATAAATGGTGCGCATACATAGATGATAGGTGCTGCTTTATTCAAAGTAGTGCTTGCTGCTTTTTACCATGAAAGATTTGGCATTTCATCGATATTAAGTTCCAAAGATTTGTTTTGTCTTGCAGCGCTTAAAGAGCTGAAGTGATAGTCTATTACTAATACTGTTGTTACGTCAAAGCTTGGTTGAATATGCTTTATAAGTTAATAGTCTATTTGTCAGTGAAATTCAACATCTTAAGCACAATTATGCTACCAAAGACAAAATCTTTTTCTAAAGACGGGCACCACATTTAGGACACGACAATATCATGATATCAGATACTTCTTCCGTCCTATAATGTATATAACGTATATATATTTTGTATTATTCTATATATATGAATACAAATCTTGTTTTTATATCAAATCACGTCTGATCATCTTACAACATGTATTATGTTCGTTTGATCGTCGTTACATACGTTTCAAACTTTGCACCAATACACATGATGAGTCAAAATATTATAATAATTTTAGGACGGAGGGAATAATATGCATTAAACTCAAACTTCTTCATCCTTTTTTTTTTTTTGTTTGTTTGTTTTGATAAGCATTAAGCTCGAACTTCTGTTAAAATGGATTTCTGACTGACGGCATATTTGATAACCAAGGATCGAGACGTAAGACAAGGAGGACATAAATCATGATTGCTTGCTTATCTGGCTAATTTGGAGAGATTATAAAAAACCCACGCCTAATCTCGTATACTTTAGTAGAGTATATATATGCTGCATGGAATGGTGTGGTCAGTGGTTTAATTTAATTAGAGAGAAAAGCACGACCTCTGAACATGGGGCGAGGGAATCTAAATCAAATAATGTGATAAATGCAAGCTTAGGTTGATTGAGTTTGAAATGCATTTAAATTAAGACAAAAGTTTTCATTATAGTATTTAGCATGGATAATCATTTGCTATGGAGCGGTTAGAGTAGCTATATTGTTCTTTTTTTTTTTCTTTTTTGAAATGGTAGCTATATTGTTCTTGATTAAATACTACTGTATCATATTCAGTAACGATTAGGTACACACTTAACAAACGTTTATATATATTGATCTTTTCGGCCTTACCGGCTACAACTGCTTGACCGACTTGTCATTTAAAAGAAAAAAAAAATTCAGCATAATATCAACTATAGATAAATTTGATTGATATATCATGCTGACCGCCAGTGACCAGCCTATGTGGTTAACGAGAATGCTTATTTATCATTAAGCTAGTATTCTTGATAATTTGATTGTCTTTTATCAACACATACACAGTATTTCTTTCAATTTGGTTCCTTGACAACAACTACAAGACCAAGTTAATGACAAAAGCACGAAAAAGAATGTGCAAACTCCCTTTTGCTTCGATGATTATCATATTCATTAGACAGCTGCAAAGCACAAAATCGACACTTCGTTCCCATAATTTAAATCACGATACTTAATGAAATTGTTGACTCAGATTAAACACGTCGTGATTTAATCGACGCAAAATGTGTTTAGCTTAGTCACCCTGGATTTGTATTATCGTGGCATAGACAAACATTCATGGCAGCATGAGGATGTCCTTATGAGAAGTCTGAGTTATGGTCCATACTATTACCAAGAGGATTATGGTCCATATGACCATACTTGATTCATGTATTGCTTCTCAAGTATAATAAACCATGAGATACATATGTGAATATTTGTTCTTAATTAAATTCGTGATCTCTGTTGTGTTGCAATGTCATTCTTTTGCTGAAGCAGATGTTCAGCTTGCTAATCAACTAGCTGTACTGAAAGCTGCTGAAACAAACTCTTGTCGCATAATTATTTCCAACAATAGTTTACTTGTGCACATAAGCACCAAGATACATCCTACTGTGTCATAAGATGAAAACTATGAGGAAAGTACCTGAATTGTTATTGCATCCGAGGAAGAAGAAAACTACTGCAACGAGCATCACACAAGACTGAAAGCAGTACACATCACCCTTGGCAAAGCGCTTGCGATGATGTTGCCTAAAGCATCGGTCGAAGAAGGGATTAGGAGACTGCATATGTAGGATCTATCCTAGAGATTGTTTAACCATTTGACACAATCACGTATGGCCATGGTCCAAGTTACTACCGGATCAAAGATATGTGACAAAATCATTACAAATAAGTTATGCATGTAAAATCATTTTCATCTCTTCTCTTCCGCACAAAATTCCCGTCAAGTCGTCTTATCAATCGGATAACTGCAGCGCACCATCATGCCCACTGCCACCGACGTTAAAGATGTAGGAGGCGATCAAGTTCTGTCTCTATATATCAATATATACAGTGGTCCAACCCTACATGGACCTAAGTTTCCAACCAGGAGAAGGAACGTAACAGCTACGACCAGATATCCTACATTCTTATCCAGTGTCTAAGACTATAGGAGTTGAGGACCGAAAGAATGACCATATGATCAAAACATCCTCAAATAAAACTGCTCAAAGGAGATCCAATGGCAACTAAGGGGACCTCTTTAAAGATATAAAGAGGGACTGGAGGAGGCAAAGAGAGAGTTTGAATGAATGTAAAGAGGAGAGCTTTGGTGATCCCAAAGTGGAACTGCTGCTGCCGATCAAAGGTTAAGGTTACAGCAGTCCCCTCTCGCCCCTCAAAGTGCACAAAAATCAGTGCGAATCCGCACATATCCCAACAAAGCGTAACGGATTGATCGTCCATCTTCCTCGTCATCACGTTCAAAATGAGGCAACTGCTTACACCCTTTTGCTTTCTTCTTTTGCAGGGCTTTGCTTTGATCTGCTTTGATCTGATCCCACGTGCACTCTTGATGCACTTGCTTTACATTCTGCCATCGAACTGTTGCTCCTACATTTCATGTGCCATGAAATCCTTTTTCATGCACGGTTCGTATCATCGTAGAACATTTGTCTCCTGTGACCCGGTGGCCACCAACGGGGAAGTCCATGCTTGAGCAAGCTTAAAATATCACTTGATCTCCACATTAATATATCGGCCCCTGAAACTCGGAACTCCAGATTGGTTTTCAAGACCCATCAACACGACGGGGATCTATGTTTCCAGGGATTGAAAACTTCCAAACCCCATCAAAAGGCATATCACTAATCAAACTTAACTGACCATAACACACAACAAGAGATACATTTACCGGAAACAGGAATGGTTGCAAACCGTTAATATGCAGTTACAAAGATAAAGGACATGTTTACTCCCAAGTAATCATCATCTGCATTTACTCACAGGCAAAACCAGGATTATTGCACTTTTAACTTTCCCGACGACTCCCTAGTCACCACAGGATGGGTAAACATAAGAGGAGAAGCTGGGAATTACCTTAAGCTGCCTGCGCAACTGAGTAGCACCTCATTAAGGCTTTGCTGATCATGCTTAAGATAATTAAGATCATAGCTCCCTTATGAGTTCAGTCTTTGCACATCTACCAGCTGATAAAGATCACCTCGCCGCTGCTTTCCTAGTGGCAGGTTTGTCCTGCAAATTCACCAAACACACATGCAACTGGGCTAAATGAGACTATGCATTACATATTTAGTTATTTACAAGGATGAAATGTTCTAGACAAACTGAATACACCTTCTGAATTCTATTGTTGTGTAGTCGATTTCAGCAATAACAATCGCCTCTTCATGCTCAGTCGTGGCCAGCACTTCACCAAACTGCAGTAAGCAAGGAGCGTAACCTCAGCACTTACAGCAACGAAAGCATTGCATGATCGCGGGGGAAACATTTGGGCTTGTTTTCATAAATGAATCAAACCAGAACTGAAAGTGTTTACTTACAGGTCCTATGAGTGTTGAATGGCCCCAAGCCACATAACCAGCAGTTGCATCACGTGCAGGCGAACAAGTAGCTACGTATAACTGGTATAGAAGAAATTGGTTGATATAAGAGCTTATATTAGCACACCTCTACGCAACAGACAGCAACAGCACACGAGTAGTCCCCGAAACTAGTTAACACAACAAGCATGAAACATTGAACTCCAAAAAACCCTATCAGTATTACCAGGCCATTAACTTGTCTGAAACATCAAATTTCTAGTCTTTCCTCATTTTCCTTGGAAAATATTTCATTTTCTCTTGTATACAACCATGAAAAGCACTTGAAAACCCCCCTTTTTTTTGTTACAGAAATACGCTTTTTTCCAGAACAGAATTGCTGAAGCTTACCTCTACATTCTAACTTATGATACTAGCTGGCAGGGTCACAATATCTAGATAATGATCCTTTCATAAACCCATTTCAAGAGCACAGTCGATTGGCACTGGGCAGCAATCCCCTTGGCTGCTTCAAAAAGAAGAGGCCTCCGCTAGCCCAATGCCATAGTTCGCATCATTTACGTTATGTGCTATTTTATTGATACACAAATAAATCCTGATTAGAAATTCGGCAAGAGGAACAAGAAAAGAAAAATGTACCTGATTATCTGCAGCCCTGCGTAACAAATATATAAGTATGAAGTCAGAGAGTTGTCACCAATGGCTATTAACACAAACAAGACATTGATGCCTTGTTGTCAAGGCGAAGTATTTTCTTACCTTGCCCTCTGAAGTAATTCCCAGTGCAATGGTCCAGTCGTCATGTTAAAAGCACCAGGGTAGCATATCAGATGAACACCTGAAGAGCAACAGTGTGAACAGCGAGTCAAGTGTTCCCATGTATGAACGTGGACAGAACAGCTGCATAGACACAAGTGTCCTAGAAATAGAGTACCCAAGCTAATGTGATCTACAACCCCAAATGGATTAAACAAAAACAATACAACAATTATGCACCAGTTGGTTAGCCCACTGGTTAAAACCACAGAGAGGCAAAACCATGAAGGCTGACGAATTTGAGTAACTCCCAAAGTCAAATGTCATTGCACAACAATTTTTTGGTAAAGAGTAAATTTCCACAAACTGTGTTAAAAGAAATTTGAGAAAGAAATGTTGAAATATGTGCCAGTGCTAGGCATAGCATACATAAAAAAATAAATACAAGTAGAAACTTTAAAAACTGAAAAAGTAAGCAGTAACTCAAACCTCAATCCGACCAACACAGTTACACACCTCTTGCGGCATACAACATGGCCAATTC
>JAOVYX010016715.1:0-23909 GCA_035668315.1 Drosera spatulata
TCTCCTGCAGTCGCCTTAGCTAGAAGTGTTTTCCCAGTACCCGGAGGTCCGACTAATAGTGCACCTTTAGGTATCTTAGCTCCCAACTCCTCATACTTCTTAGGATTCTTCAGAAAGTGTACAAACTCCATTATTTCTTGTTTGGCCTCGTCACAGCCAGCAACATCCTTAAAATACACCTGCAGTAAGGGAGAAATAATGATGAACCACGGATCAACAAACATCCAGAAACCATAAGGAGAGTGGAGACTGATAAAGATCATGGTGTTCATTGATGGACAGAACTTACCTTATTCTTTGCGTTCTTATCGACTTTCGTGATTGTGGCTTTCCCTATGCTGAATATACCACGACCTCCCTTTCCACCAGTGCCGCCAACACCCAACCCACCTTGCATTCTGCGGCCCATGTAGTAGAGGGTACCCAAGAGCAGAAGTGTAGGGGCGAACCTCATTAACTCTTGATACCAAACCATTTCAGACACATAAGTTACAGGAACATAATCATGAGAGTCTATCCCTAATGCTTCCTGGGCTTCCTCCAACTTCTCCTCGAAAGAGTCAACACTTCCTATGGTGATATAGTATTTATACTGGCCTGTATGACCTCTAGCAGGAGTGGCGCCGCCAGGCCCAGGTACAACTTCACTCTCGGTTTGGGTACGAGGTGAACTCCTGACATACACTTTGGCCATTGACTTGTTCGAGACAATGATATGGTCCACTAGACCTGGTTCCAGAAGCTTGTTTTTGAATTCCTGGAAACTAATCTGCACCAGAGAAGCATCACAAATCTTTATTACGGGAGCAATTCAGATAAGAGGAGCACAATACAGAAACACAGTTCTACAATAACCTTAAGGAACAATGTGTCCCCATTCAAAAAGCATGGAATATCAGTTTAAGCGACTAAAAAAATAATAGCAAGAAAATAGAGGCACAGAACAATCGGCCCACATCACACCAACAAAATCTCATATAAACAGAACCATGAAGCGGTAGAAAAATCTCTCAGAACGCTCAGTGCAAGCACACTGAGAAAACACCTTTTGCAGATATTTCCTTCAGCATGTTGCATCAACAAGAAGACATCCCTATTACTCCAGACTAAAACACTTCATAGCTAATGGGTTACAAGCAACAGGGGAATATTCTGAACCTTTAGATTTCCCAAACTTGATAAAAAGATGATACTAAGTCAGGTAAGTTTCTAACTTAAAGTAGTCAAATTGTTTTCCAAAGCCCCTAATGCTTTGGCATAAAATCTTCTGAGTTCTAAAGCCTCTCTTTGATCTAAAATCTTGTTGCTCCTTTATGTGATACCTCTATAATTTTCATTCAATTCAAGAAAGAATTCAGCAAGCCGTCAATGCTTCTTTTCAAGGGAAGTGCCCGTATTAGATTTAAATGAAGCAGTTACTAATAATGAAGTGCACACCTGACTGTTATCCATTTCTGCCATGGTGATTAACTCTTACAGAAGAGGAGGTTCAGAAATCAAAGCTAGGATTTCTAGTTGGTTCAGAGTCAGGGAGGGATGCCCCAGCCAAATTCATCAGTGAAACAGTATGCATACTCATCAGCATCAGATGCCGACAATTTGGTCAGGTGGAAGACACCATACTGGAAAAGTAGGAAGTACTAAAGACTAACAGAAGTCACAAATCAAGAATCAAGCACAGAAAAAGAAAGCAGTTTACCAAATGGAAATGAAAAGCAATGACACAATTTTGTGAATCCCAACAGCAGCCAACAGGTTGATAGCAAATCAACAAGAACATTTGCTCCATAGTTTCCAATGATGGATTCGGACTCGTGTGAAATACGAGCGCCAAAAAAAAAAAGGAACACAGATTTGTAGACTTGGACTTTGGAGCCATGGACACAGATCATCTTCGGGCCTATTGCGTACTTCATAGTTTGTGTGCAAACGAGGGCACAGCATATAGCAACATAGCAACAAATGGAAGATGTCAGATCAAAAGAAAGGTCTCACCTGCTTCTGTTCACCACCACCGAAGGAAAAGGTAGAAAGAAACAGCCCAAGTATTAACAATGGTGTAAGAATATTCTGAAACTGCTTCATGAAAACTTCTTGAAAATTTCCTTTATCATCTGCGCCCGACTCATCTCCTACACACCAGTACACATGTTAGACACATGATTTTTCCCCTATCCTTCAATGAAACCACATTATTATCTAATACCACGACAATTTCCATGAAATACCACGACAATTTATTAAGTCCTCTTCAAGATCCTCCCTTATATTAACTAATCTAATTTCTTATTTTTCCACTTTTACAACTCAATCAGACATGTCACAAAATATCAAGCGGCTACGATTCACGAACGGATCCTTCTTCTTCAGAACACACAAGAGCCTCAAAGATGCCACATCTCAGACACAAATACCAACATACAGCTACTCCAAGCGCACCGAGATTGAAGTTAGCTGGACTACACCACTCTCTTAACCCGACTCATCTCCTACACACCAGTACACATGTTAGACACATGATTTTTCCCCTATCCTTCAATGAAACCACATTATTATCTAATACCACGACAATTTCCATGAAATACCACGACAATTTATTAAGTCCTCTTCAAGATCCTCCCTTATATTAACTAATCTAATTTCTTATTTTTCCACTTTTACAACTCAATCAGACATGTCACAAAATATCAAGCGGCTACGATTCACGAACGGATCCTTCTTCTTCAGAACACACAAGAGCCTCAAAGATGCCACATCTCAGACACAAATACCAACATACAGCTACTCCAAGCGCACCGAGATTGAAGTTAGCTGGACTACACCACTCTCTTAACCCGGTCCTCGCTCGAAGAGGACAGAAGGCAGCAATGCCCCCCCCCCCCTCCACTCACAAGCATTACAAAGTCCCGTCGTGGTCAATTACTATCTTCTTATACTCCTAATCAGTAGTCATTACCAATAGAAATTCAATCTCGTATCACAGAACCACAGCGACATCAACAGCAAATGAGATATATACTTGACCTTTTTCACTCACTACAATATCCTATGACCAACCAACCTAACTACATCACAATGATCTCTTTAGCTGCTATGACTAAGCTCAAGCTAGTTCATCTTCCAAACACGTAGAATAACAATTCAAACACCATATTCCTTTAATCACCCCCGAAAAAATGAGTCATCACTTATCAAGCAGCCCTAACTTCACTGTACCAACTACAAAAACTCTAAAACCCAATCTATGATGTCAGTCAAAAAAACCGGACTCCCCTCGACTAGACCATTTTCCTTCACTATCACACCACACTACTCTAGGCAACATCACTTCCTAAATCCAGAAACCATCAAAATTTACCAATAAGAACGCGATTCATTAAAAGAGCACATGAGCTACTCGAAATGAATACAAGAAAGCATACCTTTCGATTCCGATTTCTGGCCATTAGTTTTCGGAATCTCCTTCTTTTCCTTGGGATAGAAGTTCTCATAATCTGCAAACCACAAAAGCAATCACACTCACATATCAAATCAAGAATCAATTTTTCACTCCAAACACTCAGAAAACCCAAACCCTAAAACCCAAAAAATCAACAAAATCAGCTCACTTCTCCTTTTCGGCGCTTCATCCGAGAACCACCTTCTGAATTTAGGGTTCGCGAGCAGATAATTCAACTCAGAAACCCCCAATTTCCCACCCCTTCTCCCAATCGAAGTCAAATAGCCCCTCACAAACCCAAACTTCGACTCCCCCAACACCGCCGCCTCCTTCACCAGCAGCGCCGCCGCCTCCACCGCCGCCGATCTCCCAACTTGGAATCCATTGATCACGTTCTGCATCCATCAAAAAACAGGAAATTTTCGATAAAAATCATCAATTCAAAAAGGATAAGGGAACTGAATCGATGGAATTGGAATTGACCTTTGATCGAGAGAATGAGCGATTGAGCTTCGAGAATATCATTTGGGAAATTAGGGTTTGCGATTTGATTTGGAGATGAAAAGAGAAGTCAAATTATAAATGAAATTTTTTTGACAAGATTTCAGGATTTTTAGGGGGAATTGAAATCAGAAATTATGGACTAAGAAATTGGGATACGAGATTAAAAAAAGTGTGATATGAGAGAGTGTGATTTTTTGTTTGGTGGGTTTTGCACTTGCGTGGACAATGTTGTGTCGATGAGTTTTGTCCTGTGTAACGTGTATGGATTTGCTGTGGGCGCTGCTAACCATCCGAACTCACACATGGTCTCTTTTTTTTTTTTTTTTTTTAATTTGTTCTTTTTTTATAATATTTAAAATCGTTATTAACTTTTAATATATATATATATATATCAAATATTAAAAATAGATATATATTTGAACTTTACACATCAATATTTACAAAATAAGATCAATATTGAATATTAAAAAATTCATTATATTATAAATAAATATATATTAATAATACTTAAACACATACAAACTTTATTTTTAAACAATTATCGACCCTCAATGGAGGTATAGGATAATGAGGATGTAGAAATAGTTGAATAAAATGATTCCCGACATAGACAATAACTATTTCACGACGTTTTTTGACTTTAATTGGAGGGGATCTCAATGACAAATGAGTAAAATAAACCGAAATATTTACATCGAATGTATGCAATATAATTTCAAAAATACGAGTAAGGATTATCGCATATGTATATCTTATAATTATTATGGGACGAAGGAAATATTTTTTCGAAATATATTTTTTATATTCAATATTAGTCTTATTTTGTAGATATTGATGTGTACATTTCAAATATATATTTATTATTAATGTTTGATATATATATATATATATTAAAAATTATAAATAATTTTAAATATTATATAAGAAAGACAAATTAGAAAATTGAAGAAGAGAAAATGAAGTCCATGAGGGTGAGTTTGGGGGATTAGCAATTTCCATTTGCTGTTGGCTTTGGTTCGAAAAAGAAATTAATTAGAATATAAAAATATCATGATCAGATATTTGATGTCATCACTCTGCGATTGCAATCATCTTGGTTTTAAAAATTGATAACTTAATGATTATATTAACTACACAAGTCTATCATTGAAAAAAATATTTTTTTTGGTCTCATTCAAATTATAATATTTTTTTGGATTATTTCATTCAAAATATAATTTTTTTTATTTTATCAATTCTTTTGATACTACAATACTATCAAAACATCCTTATTTTATATCATATCATCCCATCCAATCATAATTTCTTTTCTTTTTTTTCCCTCCTTCGTGTCTCTCGAGTTCTAGTCGATTTTAGTTCGGCCTGGTCATGGCATCTGTGGGATATATGGTCTTGGTGCTGGGCAGTTTGGGAATTTCCCACGTATTTTGTTTATTGCTCTGTTTTTCAAGCAATAATAAATTTGTCCATCTTTTTAAATTCAACACGTATATAATTGTCGTATTAAGTCAATCCATCATAATTTAAAATGAAACGCAAGGAATACATATACTCTTTCATTCAAAATTAAGATCAAATATAGTTTTAACTTATTTATCATTATATGTCATAATAAATCTCGTTTGTTTGTTGATGCCGGCAAATAAGTTTTGACTACGCGGTACTCATGTTTAAAGAAACCAAACTACTTCCTTTATCCCATTCAAATTACAACACTTTTTTTGTCGTCTCATTCAAATTATAACATTTTCTTATTTATCAATTTCTTTTCATATAAAAATATTAAATTATTTTTATTCTATATCACATCAAGTTATCGATTATCATTTTTTTTTCTCATTGTTTTTTCGCTCATTCATAAGAATAAGTTGAATATACCTTTTTAATTCAATATATATATATAAATATACATATCGGTCGATCCGTTATAACTTCGTTGAGGCTGGAGGGGTATTTCACTTGAAGAAATAAAGTGAACGTCTTGGATTACATTGGATTTATGAGGTGATTTCTTGTGATCTCGACTCCTTTCTCCCCTCAAACATCCGTTCTGCAGATCACTGGGCTGTTTGCTCGACATATACAAATCATGGGCCTCTCTTTTACTGATTGGGCAGCCCATTATCACATGTATCTCCAATATATTGGGCCTTGCCTGAAAAGGCCTGTTACCTTATTTTCCAGGCCCATCCAACAAAAGCATGCCGGCAGTCCAAACAACTTCAGACAGGATGCATATTATGGTCAAGCCATTGCTCTGAGCCCAATTCAGATCATCGAAGCCGATCTTATCATGTGATCAACCGAAGGAATCTTAACAATAATCACTGGTACTAGTTGTGCTACCAGTCGTTATGTGTTAGGTTCGCATCGGTTACTTTATTCGTTCAAGCACGTAATATTAGAATGCACGAATAAGGTACAGTTGTTGGTATTTCACGTGGAATGAGATAGCAGACCTCACAAGACATGGATCTATCAAATTTGACTGGTCAAGCCCATTCACATGACATGAGAGAAGAACATTTATAAAATACTACATGCACAGAAGTGTACTGGTAGTTTTCCCAACCGACACGTTTTAATTTTAATATATCGTGGCAATATCTAATCAGATTCTCCAAAGTCTTGAGTCATTATACGGAGTACTATTTTAAAGCCTCCGAATTTCATCCTTCGTGACATTATCACGTTTGCAACCGTAGGATATTGTTAACATATTTCCATGATACAACATGATCAGCTGACATCATTCATGCACATGTAACCTGCAGTTTTTTGCCAATAAGGTGGGAATCTAGAGTAAAAAGATTTGGAATAATTTCAGTGAACATTGAAATCTAAACATGTTGACAACATGCTAGTATATATTAACAACTTGTCAGTTGATAAAATATTATTGTCCTTGGAATTTTCATGGACTATGATGTTAAGACCACGATCAACCAAGGTTGCATACCATTAACAAACATCTACGACTGCAATATTAATTGGACTCCGTTAGAGGAATATACGTGACAATTCGAATTGACTTATTGACAAATAATTATTTCTCCGATCATATGATCAATTTATGGGAACTACAGGAAGCATGGGAACATGGAATGGAAGATGTTGTCGCCATCGGTTGTGATTTCCATATCCGACAACCTTCATTAGCAGAAATGGTACGTGATAGCATCGACAATTATGTCCTAATGCTGTTGTCCAAGTCCTAATAAGAAGGTTAAATCATTCATTTTCATGAGGAAATGAAACAACAAATCCGCGCCCATGTGGGTTTATGATGGAGACCCTCAAATAATAAATCCCTAGATTTCCTTCACTTTCTCTGAATTACACAAAATCCTATGTGAATTGATCCAAAGACATGACCCCCTTGGACGTTGTTAATCACCCCCAACTCACCTCATGGACCCTATTTATTTTTTTTTTCAAACTTTTAATTTTTTTTATAATATTTAAAATTGTTTAAAATTTTTAATATATATCAAATATTAAAAATAAATATATATTTGAACTCTACACATCAATATCTATAAAATAAGATCAATATTGAATATAAAAAAACTCATTACATTATAAATAAATATATATCAATAATATTTAAACACATATAAATTTTATCCTATTTAATCGTTCCTCCAAAATATTGTCTACCACATGAATTGATGTTCATCACTTCATTCCACAGTTGAAAACTAACTGCATAACTATCGGCCCATCCTCGAGCTGCATTGGATGCGTTCTCCTACTACCATCTCGGAATTGGAGATATAGGATAATAAGGATGTAGAAATAGTTAAATAAAATGATTCCCGACATAGGCAATAGCTATTTCACGACATTCCTGGACTTCAGTCGGAGGGAATCTCAATGACAAATGCGTAAAACAAGCCGAAACATTTGTATCGAATGTATACAATATAACATTATACCTTAAAACAATGATTATTCCCAAAGACATACAGTCCATCCAGTGCTCCATACCCGCAATAGAGTCGAAACAATACAGTGAGTATAGTAACGTATCTATAGCACCTTATTCTTGATATATTATATCATATTGAGATTTGTTTAATATTATCTCTTCCATAAGATCTGTTGGTATTCGAGCCCATTCATCTTCACAATAATCGAATTGTGCTGTTATTGCTCTGAAATCAGAAAAAATTGAAGAAATATAAAAAATTGACAAAATCGAAATCTGAAAAAGTTGATAAGATAAGAATTTGAAAAAGCTGACAAGATTGAAATCCGAAAAAATTGAAGAAATATGAAAAAGTTTGACAAAATCGAAATCTGAAAAAGTTTAACTGCATAACTATCGGCCCATCCTCGAGCTGCATTGGATGCGTTCTCCTACTACCATCTCGGAATTGGAGATATAGGATAATAAGGATGTAGAAATAGTTAAATAAAATGATTCCCGACATAGGCAATAGCTATTTCACGACATTCCTGGACTTCAGTCGGAGGGAATCTCAATGACAAATGCGTAAAACAAGCCGAAACATTTGTATCGAATGTATACAATATAACATTATACCTTAAAACAATGATTATTCCCAAAGACATACAGTCCATCCAGTGCTCCATACCCGCAATAGAGTCGAAACAATACAGTGAGTATAGTAACGTATCTATAGCACCTTATTCTTGATATATTATATCATATTGAGATTTGTTTAATATTATCTCTTCCATAAGATCTGTTGGTATTCGAGCCCATTCATCTTCACAATAATCGAATTGTGCTGTTATTGCTCTGAAATCAGAAAAAATTGAAGAAATATAAAAAAATTGATAAAATCGAAATCTGAAAAAGTTGATAAGACAAGAATTTGAAAAAGCTGACAAGATTAAAATCCGAAAAAATTGAAGAAATTTGAAAAAATTTGACAAAATCGAAATCTGAAAAAGTTAATGAGATCAGAATTTAAAAAAACTGATAAGATTGAAATCCGAAAAAATTGAAGAAAATGAAAAAGTTGACAAAATCGGAATCTGAAAAAGTTGATAAGATCAGAATCTGAAAAAGTTTACAAGATTGAAATCCGAAAAAATTGAAGAAAATAAAAAAATTGACAAAATAGAAATCTAAAAAAGTTGATAAGATCAGAATCTGAAAAAGTTGACAAGATTGAAATCCGAAAAAATTGAAGAAAATGAAAAAGTTGACAAAATCGGAATATGAAAAAGTTGATAAGATCAGAATGTGAAAAAGTTTACAAGATTGAAATCCGAAAAAATTGAAGAAAATGAAAAAATTGACAAAATCGAAATCTGAAAAAGTTGATAAGATCAAAATCTGAAAAAGCTTACAAGATTGAAATCTGAAAAAATTAATAAAATATAAAATATATTATAATCTGATATATTTCAATATTTTTATGAAAATATATTTTTTATATTCAATATTAGTTTTATTTTATAGATATTGATGTGTATATATATATTAAAAATTATAAACGATTTTATATATTATTAAAATAAGGACAAAATGGGAAATAAAAAAAGGGGCATGGGCCCATTGGGGGTGAATGGGGGGAATATTCCAAAGAATCCTCAAAAGAAGAGACTTTCTTAAAAAAGTTCAGACATTAACGCTGCAAAGACTTAGCCCAATTTGACCATAATCAGTCAATCAACCTAGCAGAAGTCCTCTTACCGTACGCACCATGAATCACAGTCACGATTCACTACAATCAAAACCATAACCATGACACAATTGACTACCAAACATTCATTAGTCTTTATCAAGCCACAACACTTAATTTATAACACAAATCACAACTCAGCTCAATCCGAACCTAGGAAACATATAAAGTTAAAACACACCAGCACTACATCCCTACCGCCCTGCAAGGCCACCACCAACCACCACATAAAGCTACCACAACGGCGCCACACTGACACTAGCCTAACACTAATTGACCTCTAATATGAAATTAACCCCCGAAAATATAGTAGGGAATAACACATTAACATAACCACTTAAAACACTTCAGTATGCAACTTGACCATAGTGAATCAAAATCTGCCACGGTCCACATAACGTACAAAGAGTCACCACCAAACACCATAATCACAACCATGAGTTTGGGAAGACATGAACAGTTAACATCTGGGAGCAACAGACCAATTTACAACCAAATTACAACTTATCCGACCCGAAGTTAAATGAACACACAAGGTTAAACACATAACACCACCGCGGACACACTACACCACCCTGACATCACCAGCACGACTCTAATCTAACACCAGTTAAACACAACTAATTCCAAATTAACGGCAATAAAACAGTAAACACGTCAATCTCAGAATCATCACCATCAAATCATCATCTAATCCTCAGTCACGAAAACCGGCAGCGGATCCATCTGGTTCTTCCTGGGCCGTCCCCTGGGCCTCCCAGTCCCACCCACACTCGGCCCATCTGCATTACCGGGCCTCGGATTCTTCCTGGGCCTCCCCCTCGGCCTCCCACTTCCCCCAGCCCCCAGCCCACCCTCACTGGGCTTGGGCTTGTGTGTGTATGGGCTTGTGGGCACGTTGGGCCCCTTGGGCTTCGGGGGCCTGCCACGCCCACGGCGAATGAAGTTGGGGTTGGGGCGCATGTAGTTGTTCTTGAAGAAGATGAGGTCGCCCGTGTCCTTCATCTTGGTCAGGTGGTGTCGGAGCAGCGTGGCGTGGCCCGCGGGCAGGTGCGGGTATTGGGTCTCGATGTATTTCGAGATCGATGTCTTGTTGGAACCGGTTTCCGAGCCCAGGGCGTCGATCGCAGCGTATATCATCTGGGTGGTTTACATTCACATTGTAACGCACGTAAGAGAAGTGTGTGTAATGGAATGGCCTAGATCTTCGAAAATGAGTCGATTATTTGTATGAAGAAGACTTTGTGGTCAATAACATGGGGTAAAAAGAGAAGAAAAAGGGTTCATGCGTATTTCTCAAAGATAAACGCTAATCTTCAATTATCTATAGTTCGAAAATTTTCAGACATTAGCTGAGCAACGATCTCAACACAAAATGGTGAAGATTAACTATGAGTATTTTCTTTCAAGAAGAATAACAGATTATAACCAAAATGGGTAAAATTCCCAAAATCAGAGAGAACCCGTTGTATCTTCTTTCTTTCTTTCTTTCTTTCGTTTTTTTAAGGAATAATGAAAGAATTGACTTTAAACCCGTCGATTTTTCACAAGAACAGAAAACCCTAATTTCTAATTATCTGGATTACGTTCATTTTCCCCCTTTTTAATTTTTAATTTTTAATTTTTTTGTTCAGAGACGGAGAAGGTAAGAGGATGTAGGAGAACAGACCTCGGAATAGGAAGGAAGAGGAGGAGGGCGAACGATATCCTGAGAAGCAGCCATTGATCAACCCCAACGAGATCCAAGATCAACCTCAAGGTCCTCAAACCCTCACCCAAAAATCTCCACTAACCCAAAAAAAACCGAATAAAAAATTGAAAAAGGGTTTAGATCAGTCACAGATTTCACACTCAAGAGTGAGCTGAGATCGATTTTTCAGTGGGTTTGTGTGGAGTGATTTCAACAGTGAAATGACGAAATAAAAAGGGGTGAAAAGGGAAAAAGAATTAAAAGAGGAAAAAGAGGAGAAAGAGCATTAGTTTCAAATTTTTATCCGTCTAGGGCAAAGGGAGCTTTTGATGAGCACTGTTGATCTGGCTATGGAATCGACGGCTGAGAGGGCGTTTAAGGGTGAGGATCGGAGGGTGGAGGTTTGTTTGGGACGGTTAGGTTTGGATGGCTGACGTGGCACCTCTTTGCTTGTTTTTGTTTTGTTCATCGGAATTGTAAATTCACCGTAGAGTGGTGACCACCAACAGCAAATTAGCGATATTTAAATTTTACTTGGTGCTCCTCCATGTGCATTAAAGTACTTATAATTTCGGAAACAATTAATCACTTCACAAATAAATTGTGCCTATGGTTCAAATGGAGCGAGTTGAGGTAAAGTTCTACTCATGTCTCATCTACCATAATTTTATATGATTAAATAATATTAGTCATAGTTTAAAGATAATAACAAACTTGTGACAAGTTACATATACAATTGCATGTCCTAAATTAAGGATTTTAAAAATCAATAGCTCAAATTAAAAAGCTGATTTAGACAATAAGAAAAATGAAGAGGAAATGAGTTTCTAATCTCAGCATTGATTTTCAAATCACCGTGCATAACTCTATTTGTGTTAGTTATAAATCTATCAATCCCGACCTAATATGAATAGGTTCAGTTATATGTATTTCTTTTATCTTAAAGAATTATAATCGATTGATTTGATACGATAATTTATTTATGTGTTGTTTTTTATTATAAAAATTAATATGTCCTTTGACTTGTGTGAGTAGAAGGAGTAAGAAAAAAAAATAGTGAGATGCATTGATGTAATGTAAAGTAAATAGTAAAAATATTTTGGTAGTTTTGAAGAGAAAACATTTTAAATAGGATAATGTTATAATTTAAGTGAGATAATACAATTTAATAAGTGTTGTAATTCTTTTGAAACGGGAATAGAGTAGTTTTTTGTTTGTTTGTTTATTTTTTATTTTATTTTTGGATAAGGAGTTCCACACAATTATTGGTTATAAAATGATTCAAATTGCCCTTTATTGTTTAAGCAATGAAACTTACATGAGTATGCGTAGTATTAGGTAGTTGGCCGGGTATTATGTAATACTCCCTCCATCATGAAAATTATAACGAATTGACTGTGTACATATATTGAGGTGAACGTAGACCCGTCTCGTGGGTTGATCAAATGATATTTTTTGTAAAACTAGTGTGTCATCTGCGCAATGCGCGAAAAATATCTTAATCTTATATAAGTGACTAATTATTCATAAATTGATCATTTATAGGACTATTTATCTTGATATCATCAATATTTAGTTGGTTACGTATATATCATCATAGATTTTTTAAGTAATTATTTTGATTTTATTGAGAAGATTTAATAGATTTTTAAAATATATACAATACATGACACTTTTGCGTTTAATCTTGTTATAAAAAAATTTCATGCAAGAAACAAGATACCTTTAATCACATAATATTTACATATTTAATTTCTATTCAATCGATGGTCAAATCCATAACCTAACATGATAACTACATGTAAGGATCCAAAAAATTTCGTAAAATTTGATTTCGCGATAATTAACGTGAATAGTAAATTATTATACGTTCGAATTTATTTTACAAGGTTAAAAGACTTATTTGACTATATAATAGGAAAAGAATATAAAATATGGATGAAATATAACCTTAATACGCAAATACGAGAAACTACGATATTAATACGAAAATATCGTATTTATACGAAAATAACCTAAATCTAATTTTGATACTTATTTTCCTTTATGCCAATTTCTACTCCACCTAAGTTAAATTAATGATCCATTAATTATTTATTAAATACTCACTAATTATCCACTAAATACTCACTAAATATCCACTAATTCACTACAAAAAAATTATAGAGAATTGAGACGGACGAAATCCGTAGCAAAACATGTTATTTTTTTACGATCCGTCGCAAGATTTTCATATTTGCGACGGATTGACTTTTTCCGTAGTAAAAAATATTTTCCAAAATTAATTAATTATTTGTATATTTGCGATGAATTTTCGTTACCAAAAATAAACTAAATTTTAATATCAACTAATCATTTTTAAATTAAAAAAATTAATTTTTTTCGCTACGGATTCCGTCGCAAGTTGTTGTTTTTTTTAAAAATAAAATAAAAAGACTTTGCGACGGAATTCCGTCCCTAGTTACCCTTTTAAAAAAAATAAATGAAAAATTAATAAATACAACCGAAATCATGAAGCTGTTTATTACATCACATATATCAGTATTCCAAATCGGAATCCACCTACGAAATGAAACAGGAATACATAAATCCGAATACAACCGATCAATGTCTCGCTAGACTAGGATGACGTTGTTCCGGAGGGCGTGAATCATCGTCCGGACAAGGTAAAAATCATGGCTGATCGCTCCCAGCCTCGGCCTGGCATGTGAAAGCGGGATCGTAGCCCATCTGTCTTATAGAAAAGCAATCTGCACCTCCATCCTCTCCATCTGTTGTCTCTGAGTGAGGACTTCTTGCTATAGGCTCTGATGCTCCTCCAACGACACTCTGGATCCACGTGCAGCCTGTGACTACGTCCGAGGGATAGCAGAGAGTTGACTCTTCGGATAGAATTGGCTCGTAACTAAGCCAATTCCATATATCCTCTCCTTCGATGTGCCAGCAACATTGATATAGGCTTGGGACGTAGCAGCTGCAAGCTACTGCTGTGAGGCATCAGGATCTATGGACTCATCAATTTGCGACTCAGGGATTTGACTGAGTCACTCATAAGATTGATCATGTTGTTATAATCGAATCATTTATAATGAAGAAAACTTGGGGGTTTTAGTATAATAAAATGTAATACAAATACAAAAAAATACCTGAAACTATGTAGCCGTCTCGTCAACTATGAGAATGTCGGGTAGTGACTTTCCAACCATTATGGTATCCACGATGCTAGGAGTACCCGACTTTTTATGGGTCTCCACAAAAGTCTCAATCTGCATGGCTTTCCTCTTTAAACTAGTCTCCTGAAAATATTAATATTTAGATTAGTGAAAGTTTGAAACTAATATGTATTGGACAAATATAATCGATGTCAAATTGAATAACTAAAGTTTAAAGTTTTATCATCCTCATCGCAACAACGATTGAGGAGGCGCTGCCCTGTGCGTGCTTCGCCTTCCCTTTGCTTCAATTCGTGGCATTGATACAGGATCTCTCCTGAATCTTCGGGTTAGAGATAAACCTATCAATGAGAAGATAACCAAAATCCTCGTTGATCTATGACACAACCTCGTACCAATCATGTTCCTGCTCCATAATCTTGATCCGTGCCTTGAAGACGTCATCCCGCATGCGATCTTACAACTTCGCCTCCCAAGTTGCACGTACTTGGGCGTCCAAGGAAGGATCCCAAGTATGTTTCCTCCCATTCTTGAGGTGGAATGACTTCGTCCTCTTCATGTAATGAGGACAAGCCAAACGACCAGCTGTGCTCCACCCAGATAGCATTCCGTAAGCAGGGATATCACTAATGGTCCAAAACGCTCTCATCTGGAAGGTTTAGCGCTTATGCACATCGTATGTCGGTATTCTGACTTCCCACAAACTTAGAAACTCCTCTATCAGAGACTGAAAATATACATCTAAATTTCCTTTCGGGCTCTTTGAACCTGGGATGATCATATTCAAAAACAAATACAGTCTCTTCATGCACATATTAGGAGGGAGGTTATACGGTGTGAGAATGATGGGCCAGCAAGAATACTCCTTCCCCGACTTCCCAAACGGTGCAAACCCATCGGTGCAAAGTGCCAAACGTACATTGCGTGCCTCCCTCGGAAAGGACGAAAAATTATGGTCCAAGTGTTTTCAAGCCTCGCTGTCAGAAGGATGTGCTATCATGTCATCAGATCGGTGAGAAAAAGCATGCCAAGACATGGCCTCGTTAGTTGTACTATTAGCATACAACCGTTGTAGTCTTGGAGTTATCGGAAAGTAACGAAGCACACTCACACCTGAGCACTTCTTAGATCTCCTCTTCTCCTTGTATCTGTTCGCATTATAGATTGAGGATCTTTCTAATCCTGCAGAGTCTTTCCAGAAGAGCATATAACCGTTTGGACAATAATCTATCTTATTCAAAGGAAGGTGCAACCCTTTTATCAGCTACTTTATGTCGTACATCTCGTCCTTCATGATGTTATCTGGAGGACACACGTCCTTCAACAGCTTACGAATTCCATCCACCACTCTATGAGGGAGGTTATTTTGTATTTCAGAGTCAAACGTCTTGAAGCAATGGCCAAAAGAGACATTTTGCATCCATCGTACAAGGGAGACTGAGAGGCATTCAACATGCCAAAATAATACAGCCTCGATCTTTTCATAATATTTTGGAGGAAAAGCATCAACCAACATGTTCTCGTAATTGTTCTGAGCCTAAAAAGTATTGGACGGTCCAGCAACATCTAACTGAGGTTTTGCCCCCCATGTTTCACCGTGATAGACCCAAACATAATAATCTTTTCTGAAACCCCTAGTTACAAGGTGATACTTCAGATCATCTACTTTTTGGAATCTACCATTCTTACACTTCGTACAAGGACATCTCAAACATCCGGGGAAACGATCCTCGTCGTGTTGAAGAGCATTTGATCCCTTCAACAAATCGGGAATGCAAGTATGGTCCATCCAGCCATTCATACATCCAAGATGGATACAACTCCATATCAATCGCATTTTCTGCATTGAACAAATAATACATGTTTGATCATATTAGTTGAATAATGTATGTATGCTTCGTTATGAAAAAAATGATTAGGTCATAGGATTACTACGTCATAGGATTAACACTTTAAATAATATGAACCAATAATGACTAGATCATAGGATTACTATGTCATAGCCTTGCTAGTTAATCGTGACTAACTCAAGCCACAAACAGCGACAACTACGGCATTTCAAAGTCGACATTATGGGAAACATGATTATATGAAGGAAATTACTTAAAAATTTCTACAGCTACAACTATAGCATTTCAAATGGAGATTCATCCCTAGGAATACAATTAAGTGCCAAATCAAAACCTTTCCCCGCTCAAGCACAGTACAGGACACAAACCCCACAATATTCTCTCCTGACATGAAACAACACATTCAGCAATTTCATACAATCTAATATAAACCGATAATAACATAACTATTACCACCACCACTACAATTTGGATTCCAAGCTAATCAGAATCTTCATTTCAAGGTTCGATTCCGTCATCCATACCTATTCTATTCCCTATATAATTCAACCAAATTCAATCAGATCCTATAATTTTAACTCCTTCAACTCCTCACACGAACCACAAATAACAACAATTAACCATAATCAACCACAATCAACCAGAATTAATTAACACTAAGATAAATCAAAGGTAACAAGACTAGAATTTTCAGGAATTATATTTTGTCGATATCTAGAGTCTCGGATACTGTGCAAAGAGGATGGGGAGACCACAGGGCTGCTGGACGACGCTATACGTGTGGATGGAAACAAGGACAGGACGACGGCTGTCTAGCCGACTGGAAACAAGGACAGTACGACGGCTGTCTGGGCGCACGAGCAGCGGCGGTAGACGGTTGCTGTCTGCGGTACTGGCGATGACAGACGGCACGAGCAAGCTGCAGGTGGTGGCTTGTGGCAACAGCGATCGGCAGGCGGTAATGGGGAAAAAGGTTGGCGTCATGGCGGGGGAGGGAGCGAAGGAGATGAATAGCGGCGGTGGCGGTTGTTTGCAGCAATGACGGAGGACTCAGTGACAACGGTGGTCGGGAGTGGTGGACGCGGTGAGCATGAGCAGCGACGGCGACGATATGGGCGATGGCGACGGCGGGCTCTGTGTTTGAAAACAAAAGGATGTTAGGATAGGGAGAGTGCGTAGTGCATGGCGGATATGATTATTAGGTTTAAGTGCATCGTAGCGACGGCAACCGTTGCAAAACCGATCCTTCTTGCGACGGTTTCGTCGCAGAGTGCATCAGTTTCTGCGACAAAATCTATCGTAAAATACATATTCCGAATATTTTTTTTTGTATGTTTTTTTTTGGTGTTTATATGGGCAAACAATTTTTGCCACATACGATGATATGTTTAAGTTAATTATATCAAAATAAAATGAGTCACTAATATTATATTTTGTTTCAATTCGAAACAATTTTTTGTTCATACTACAGTTTGATATATTAGTAATTAATTATATATCATAAAATAAATCAAAACGAAAATTATTGAAGAAAACCTATTTACTCTGTTGCAAAAGGAACACAGTTTGCTACGGATCCGTCGCAAAGAATTTGACCTGTGCAAAAATAAACCTATCTAACCCTAAACCCTAGATCCTAACCTTTGAACGAGTTCATAACATATCCATTGCGTTTAACTTCATTGTCATAACAAGATATTCCCAAGAAATAGGTTTTCTTTCAATTATTTAGTTTTGATTTATTTTATGTGAAATAAGTAATTACTAATATATCAAACTCTAATATCAACAAATAAAGTTTATACTGGATAAAAAATTTAAAATTATCAAAATTTTTAATTTGCATGTAACAAACTTAAATGTATTGTCCTATATGACAAAAATGTTAATACCATAAACACAAAAAAAAGAAAAAAAGTACACTTATATCGTCATTGGCGACGGAATCCGTCGCGAAGTTGGATAGGTTGCGACAGATCCGTCGCAGACTCATTCCAGTTTTTCACGGATCCGTTTCCATCGTTTGATCGATACAAAAATAACCCTAAACCCTAAATCCTAACCTTTAAACGAGTTCATAAGATATCCATTGTATTTAACATCATCGACATAACAAGATATTCCCAAGTTTTTGTTTAAATTATTTAGTTTTCATTTATTTTATGTGTTAGAATTAATTTCTAATATATCAAATTCTAATATGAACAAGACTTTGCTTGTAATGGAAAAAAAATTTAAAATTATCAAAATTTTATATTTTCATGTAACAAACTTAAACGTATCGTCCTATATGGCAAAAATGTTTACACCATAAACACAAAAAAAAAAAAAAAAAAAAACCTACACTTATGCATCATTGGTGAAGAATCTGACACAAAGTTGAATATTTTACAACGGATCCGTCGCAGACTCATTCCAGTTTGCTACGGATCCTTATCTAGACTTAGATTTGTAACTTATTACACCTAATCGTAAATCCTAAACCCTAGATCCAAAACTTTTTTCGAGTATAAAAAATATCCATTGCGTTTAATATCTTAAACGGAATAAGATATGCTAAAAATAAATAAATAGATTCAAAGCAAGATAATTCACCAAACATGAACATTAATAGCAATGAGCTTAAGCTATTGTGTTCACATGCAATCAATCATAACATCATGACAATGACCTTAAATCATAAGCGTTAATTGCACCAACTTAATCACTTAGCGTAATTAATAGCTAAGTTACAATATCAATAGGTGGCAAAACTAATTGATTTCATAACATATCATTGATTAAGGATAGATTTCATGCATCGATCAACGAGTATGAAACTGGTTTAGGTGATCTATTTCATCTCATGATCCAATATAGCTAGAGTTTCATTAACCTTTCCCTACAAAATGATTACTTACTCATGATCATCATCATTGTTAAGAATGTGTAATCCCTCTAGTGTATAAAAATTGATGAACAAAGCGTTAGATTAGGACATGTTCGTGGTTAGTTATTTAGGTTGAGAACTGGACTAGTGAGTCGCAGTCTAGGGAAGCATGCAGCAAGCAACAAACCATAGCTGGAGTGCCAACGAGAATCACCTGGATGCAGACTACTATAGAAGTTTCTGGATAAACAAGTAGGACAAACATGGGCAGAAAAAATCCACAAATGCTTTACGATCTAGGATTGAAGTCTCAGGATCAAGTTACATTACAATGCAGAAAACTGGGTGCTGTAGGGCTAGCTACAACATTGAAGATTTAAGGCTCGAAAATTAGTTCGAGATTGATAATGGGTATGTGAAGGCCTATTAGCATCACTGAGGATTCGTACAGGGGACAAACAGCTAGCTGTCAACATCAGAACGGTATAGCCACGAGTTTTAATTTCCTAAGCGTATTAAAGGGGATTGATCAGTCTCAGAGAAGAGTGACAATGATTGTGGATTTCATTTGAAGCAAGAAAAATTCTCAGGTGTTGTGCAATCGTTCTCGAGAGTTATGAAGAAAAATCCGAGAAAAGGAGTTCACTAGTCCGTACCAAGAACAACATCTGCAATAGAGCTTTTTGAAAAGATCTGGGCAACGATTTAGGTTCTAGCCTTGGTAAGTATTGTATTTATCAGGGGTTGTCTTGTAAGCCGCAAACAAGAAGATAGTGAACTTAGCTCTTGGTTATACCGCATTGTTTACCAGGGAAGACTGGACTAAGCTTTCGTTGATCATTTGATAACGATTGTCTAAACCAGTACCAAAACTCTGTGTCCTTACTGTCTTTTATTCAAATACTTAAAAATGTTAAAAAATAATCCAGAACCCTCAAGAGACAATTTCTCCACACTATTGTCTCTACTGCAGACTCGTTCAGCAAGTCTGCAAAAGGATAACGGCACACTAGCCAGGATTAGGCTGCACTTAATTAACTAAGAAATTTTTTTAATATCCTTTTTACCCCCCCTCCCTCTAGACTATTCATTGTAAACTCTGTGACTTATAATTGGTATCAGAGCCTGACTTTCTAGACTTAACAGTTATTAGAAAGAAAAAGGTCCCTTTCTTTTCTGTCTGATTATCTGCAAAGAAGTAGTTTACTTTGTGAAGAGAAAATGGCTCCTCCAAGGCTTCCTAAGTGCCCTAACAGTGGTGAACCACCAGCTTGCTCAATAGTCAAGTTCAACCACTGAAAGTTAAGAATGCTAACTCATCTGGACTCAATTGATAAAAGAATTCAAGATATAGTCACAGATGGTCCTCATATACCAAAGATGCCAAACCCACTAGATGGCACAAAAGAAGTTGACAAGCCAAAGTCTCTGTGGACAAAGGAGGACTAGGACTTGGTGCTGATAGACAGAAGGACAAGAAATCAAATCTTCAAGGCCCTGGACGATGACATGTTTGAGATAGTAGTTCACACCACCACAGCAAAGGAAGCATGGGATGCTCTACTACTCAGAAGTGAAGGGACGAACGAGATAAGGGAAACAAAAAGGATGTTCTGATGCAGCAGTATGACTGGGTATCCATGAGGCCTGATGAAAGTCTCACAATATTCTATGAGAGATTCAATGTGTTGATCAACAAACTAAAGACACTTGGCAAGACATTTGACAACAAGGAGGTCAATCTGAAGTTCATGAGATCTCTTGGAGAAGCATGGGGTACAAAGACTACTGTAATTAGAGAATCCAGAGATCTAGTAAAAATGTCACTTGCATAGGTCTACGGCTTGCTGCACAGTTACAACCTTGAGGTAGAACAAAAGAAGCAAATCGAAAAAGCAAGGAAAAAGACCCTTAGGCTCAGGAGAAAATACTGAGATCAATGACGAAAGATGACACTTCCTTAACCTCATCAACTGCAGGAAATCCATGTCTGAAGAACTTGCCTTAATGGGAAAGAAATTCAGGAAGCTGTTCAAAAAGAATGACTTCAAAAGAAACAACTCTTCCAAATCGAAGAAAGCAAACAAGTGTGCTACAACTGCGGCAAACCAGGACACTTTGCTGCATAATGTAGACGAGCCACACAGGAGATGTCTGCACAGGAAAAAAAAGAAGGGCGACAACAAAGGTGGCTCAAGCAGAAAAGAAAAAGGCAAAGCCTATGCTATTAAAACTTGGACTGAGATAGACTCATGACGAGGAGACAATCTCAAATGCACAGCTTTTTCTCATGGCCAGAAGTGAGGACAAGCAACAGGTATTTGACCTTGCCTCATCTGATGCCTTTATTGAGGCTCTCCTATAAACTTCTGAAAACTTTATTGTCCCGACATGGAAAAATAAAGAAAACATTGAGTTGATTGAAATTTTCAAGGAAAATTACAATCTGGCCTGTGAGGAAATTTGTAAGAAATCAAATGACCTACTAGTGGCCAAGAATGAACTCAAGGAATCAGATGCGAAAGTGAAAATTCTCACTGAAATGGTGGACAAACTCACTAACAGGAATGCTGAATTGCAAAAGCATTTTGATGTATGGAATGGAAAGACCTTTGATGTTCAAAAGATGTTGATCACAGGTCAATCCTTATATGATCAATTTAGATTGGGATATAAAAGATGGGTCAATGAGATTCAATCCTCAATTGCCAATGAAGTCCCTCCAGTCATCAAGATCGAGGTTAAACAACCTCTTGCAAAGATATTGCAGAAGGGTGAGACCTCTACTGCTCAAACCAAGAAGGTTGATATCTCTGCTGCTCAGGCAAAGCAGAAGATGAAGTAGCCCCAAATTGTGAATACTGATGAACCCAAGAGAACTATAGCTAATAGAAAAGGAGGCTATGAATCCTCAAAATCATAGTATCGACCAAATTACTCGGTATGGAACATAACTTTCAGTACTACATGGAATAGATCAAACCCTAGATCCTACTGCACATGCCATATGCAGTATAGGGAGATAAGAAATCCAAACAAAAGGCCTAAGATAACAAGACCCGATGTCATATGCTAAAGTTATGGCAAAAAGGGTCACAAAACATTCAAATGTAGGACACCACACAAGAAAGTCATTCAAGTGTGGGTGCTACGATTAACAAATAAGGACCCATGATTATGGATACCATGTATAAGATTTGAATTTTATGCAGGAGCATTAGGACAAAGCTTTATACTTGGATAGTGGATGCTAAGGACATATGACTGATAACAAAGGTCTCCTGAAGAAATACAGAAAAGAAGAAGGTCCCCTAGTCATACTTGGAGGAGGTAACACAGGTAAGATTAAAGGTTATGGAACCTTTGGTACATGCTCCCTAATCTTTAGGAAAGTTTCCTATGTAAAGGGATTAGAACATAATCTCCTATCCATAAGTCAATTATGTAACAAAGATTATGATGTCTCCTTGACAAAAGATACATGTAAAGTAAGAGACAAAACAATCAATAAAGTCAAACTAGTAGGCTCCAGAAAGGGAAACATCTATGCAGTAGACTTCAATATGTCTCATTCTACACAGATCACTTGTTCCTATACAAATGAATCTAAGGATATAAACTAGTTATGGCATAAAAGACTTGCACATCTGAACTTCAAAAAAAATCTCTAAAATTTCATCAAACAACTTAGTAAGTGGACTACCATAGATCAAGTTCCAAAAGGATAAGCTATGCAAATCCTGTCAGGAAGGAAAACAAACTAAAACAAGCTTCAAACCTATGAACTCCACTGAATCCACTAGAGGTCTTGAACTCCTCCACATGGACCTATTTGGACCAGTGGAAGTAGAAAGCATAAGTAGGAAGAAATGAATGCTTGTAGTTGTTGAGGATTACTCAAGATACACTTGGATAATATTCATGCATAAGAAGAGCGAGACATGTAGTCTGCTGACTAGGTTTCTAAGACAAGTTCAGAATGAAAAGGGAGTAGATGTGATTGTCACTAGAAGTGATCATAGGATAGAATTTGACCAATCAGGTGTGGACAAATACTGTGATGATCACGACATAACACACAACTTTTCTGCACCTAGAATACCACAACAAAATGGTGTACCTAAGAGAAAAAAATAGAACACTAATAGAAGCAGTCAGAACAATGCTCTCAGGTGTAGACTTACCTAAGAGTTACTAGGCAGAAGCAGTAAACACTACATGCTATGTCCAAAATAGCTGTCTCATACACAAGATACACAAAAAGGCACATTATGAGCTAAGGAAAGGAAAGGCACCAAGTGTCAAGTACTTTCATGCATTCAGCTGTAAATGCTATATTCACAACAATGAGAAACAACATCTACGAAAATTTGATCCTAAGTCAGTTAAAGGAATATTCCTAGGATACTCCACAACTAGTAAAGCATTTAGAGTCTAGAATCAAAGAACAGTACTAGTTAAAGAATTTGAACATGTGTCTTTTGATGAAATCCTTACTTCACCTCGCATTGCTGATGTCTTCAATGAAGAATGTGCCTGTGCATATGATGAACAGATTGTAGACCAGTACTCAGATTGTAGTAAAAGATGAACAGTCTACACCCACTGCAGAAGACAAAGACATAGCAACTGAGCGAGAATCGTCTGTAATTCAGGAGCAACTTGAGGAAATGACGCTTGGTAAGGTACAAGTGTTAATTCCCATTCACAGAAAGACTCAAGAG
>JAOVYX010016716.1:0-53319 GCA_035668315.1 Drosera spatulata
AGCTGGTTAATGGGGAGAGGGGGACACGTGGTGGGGAGATCCGAGGATGGGGGGCATGCAGTGAGGACACGTGCGAGGGAGGTGGGGCGGGTTGTTCGGATTTGAGCTTGACGACTTTTGATCCCATTCTTAACGACAAAATTAGGAGGAAATTATTCTTTTCCTTTCATTAAAATTTTACTAAATTTTGTAAGCGTCGATTAACATGTCTTATTGTGTCTTATTAGACAATGAAGCGTCTTCTATACAAATTTATAATATAATATTAATGATAATTTAAATTATGTTTTTTAATTTTAAACTATTATCGTTATTTTATTGTAATGTTAAGACGAATAAAAAAAAACTCCGTAATAGTATTCTAGAATAACGGACCACATAATTATAATAATCTCTTAATCTCATCATTCATAAAAGTTGTTTAGATCTGAACGGTAAATGCAATACATGTGTTCGCATTTGATTCTTATTGGGGCAAGGAACGATAAGGGAATCAATGTTTAAATGAAACAAAACGCTGAAGCAACCGAGCTGGTGCTTCAGTCCGTGCAATAAACTTCACCTTTCATATACTAATCAATCGAAATGACAACTGCGATGGTCGAGATCAATGTGAGAATAAGTAGAGCAATGGCGTAGACTACCGAAATGGTCGCCCATGGATGAATAAGATACTTATGGTGCAATATGGCCTTGTAATGATGCCACGGTGTGTTATAATATTCGTTAAGCTGCACGCAGATGCCCGAGTAATAGAAGTTATAGTTCGCGAATCTGATCTGCCTAGCCAGGTTGTTGAAGACGTCGGCAGCTTCCTCGTTGTTTCCGAGACAGTTCTTGATAATGCCTGTCTGAACGAGAATCTCGACGTCCCTTGGAGTGTCGATCAGGAAGTCCAGCATCTTGATGTAGTCGACTATGAAGGAATCGAAGTAGCAGTGGCGTTGCTCGAACACAGCTAGGTTTCTGAGGACGGATTCAGTGGAATCCTCGACGTATATCTGTGGGATCTCCAAGACCCCGTTGCTGTACTTTATCTCGAGCAAGTGCTTCCCTTTTCCTTTCACGAACTTCACCCCTGCATCGTGCAGCTCCGTTGCACTTGGACACTTATCGACAGTAGAATGCACGAGCCTCGGACACATACTGGGTAGATAACCAGACCTCAGCAGATCCACAAAATGCCTGTACATGATCGTTTCCACTCTTGTAACGGAGAAGAAGTTACAGGTAAGATCAATGAAGGATGAGAGGCAAGCACCCTCGTTCTCGGCGATGAAACCATATAGCATCACGAGAAGGTAAAACGGCAATTGATTCTCAAGGAGCTTCATGTCGCGGACAAGATCGTCTATCACCCTCGGCTTCTGAAATATCCTGTCATCGTCCTCCACGATCTGAGGCGAGTGACTCCTCAAGAAAAGCTCGATGATGAAAGCACCATCTATGAGCACCATTTCGGTGAACTCATCGCTGCTAAGCTCAATCGGCTCCGCATAGTGTTGGCGTAGAACTGTTTCTTGGTCCCTTATCGCTTTGATGTAATCTGCGAAGTTTTTGCTCTTCGCCCTGTTCCTGAAATGCTGGAGGTACCTCAGCTTCTCCTCTTCAACTGCTTGTAACTTCGGATCGCCATGGTGAAATGGACCTATCGAGACTGCAAATGGCCTATACGATTCCTCGCTTATGTCGCGAAGATATTCAGGGACTCTGTAAATGCAACAGTAAGAGGAGAGTGCAGGCAAACTGCTCAGCTTGCTTTCAATGGAAGCTGCTAACTCTGTATTTGAGTCACCCATGGCTCGTCACCACAACTAAGGCTTCTCCTGCAAAATTGGGTCACAGTGAAATGTTACTCTACAGATAATAATATTGCATGAGTATTTGAGAAAGTGAACTTGCTATCAACACATTGTTATGAGTCTGATTCCTCCAACTCTCATCTCCATATTCAACACATACTATGAGGAGGACCGGTGCAATCTCGGCGTTTCAAGTCAAAGCACATTCATACGATGAACGTGATATAGGAAAAACGAAGTCTTAGATCTACTACTATAAACATGACTACATGAGCTATCAATCAATAGGATAACTAGACACAACAGTACGTCGTCATAAAGGGAAAGATCAGCCTCGATCTCTGTTTGCTAAAAGAAGGAATCGAACAATAGCTTCTAGGACACACACAAAAAGGAAAAAAAGAAAAAGGACAATTGCGATGGGAACAGAACAAGTCACATCACAAGCTTGTCAGTTTCACTATGAAATACTGTTGGTTGGTTCCTCACAATTGTACCAGGGCAAATACGGCTACAAGAGAGGTATGGGTTCGAACTTCGATGCCTACAACCAACGTATGTTTGGCACTTAACATGACTCACAACGAAACGTATACAAATAACATTCTATCTTCGTTCCACAACCAAGAGACAAATGAATACCTGATCAAGATGAGCAAGGCTGAAAACTTGTACCGTTGTATGACGATCGGATATCTGGGAATTTGAGAGGCAAAGACGGATGATCGTTTTGTACAACAGTGAGGTTAGCTAGAGGCTGCAAGAGAGGAAGCTGCTAGGAGTTAGGTCAGGAGTATAAAAGGGAATAATAGTACCCGTCTACCAAAGGGTCAAATCAGAATAATAGTCAAAGATGATAGAAACATTATATGGTGTAAATGAATTGAATCAGATGCCTTTTGGAGTTGATTAGCCCGCCCTGTTCCAAGTTCGTCCAAAAACTGAAAGGGAAAGTCAGAAGTGAATAGAAGCATGCTAGCGACATCAGGCGAATAGAAGTATACGCTAGCGATTACGCTCGTAAGAAAGATGAAGAGTTTCTAGTTGACGGTTCAAAAGCTATTCCGAGCATTTTTTAAACAAATAGCGTTAATCTAAGAAAACATTTTGAGTTTTCCATTAGATGCATTCCCACCAGTGTGCGTCACTGTTCAGAACGCCGGAATCGATGACTCAGTTTATTGAACCGCTGCAGCTTCCGTGGTGTCACAGCTCTTACCACAACCTCCAAGTACGCATCAGCATCACGACCGCCACACAAAAGGTCATCAAAGGGTACACAATGAACGTATTGCGTGGTTCAAGAGTTCAGAGTTCTGAGATCATTTTAGGCATCGCTGAATGTAGTTCGCGTGAGAAATAGTTTCAAGCAGCTCCTTCCATCAATCTTGTCTTCCATGACCACCTAAAAATGGTCCTCCAGTCCCGCACTATCACCTTCATTCATCGTAGAAATAAATCATAAGATTAGGGCCCATGAATACATAGAGAACCTATGATTCCATCTATCCGAAGCACACAACCGACAGATTCCACTTAGACTTGTCGGTTGCAATCAGCGAAGGTTTAAGAATTCGCACCATTGAATAGCTGTAAAAATGGCATATCCTTTATCAAGATTCAGATAGTCAGTCTTCTCCGCGTTTATGCCTTCTTTACCTAAGAATATAATGCAAGTGGAAGCTTGCAAAAACGAAAAGGACTAAACCCCTACTCTAACCCCATGTTTGGATTGATGTAATGGGGGATGCAATGGGGTAAGTAATGCAATGGGTTATTACATAATGGGTTATTACATCACGCTGTAAATTTTTTTGTTTGATTTATGAAATATGATGTAATAAGATATTAAGGTTGAATTTGAATTACATTATCTTATTTTTTTTCTATTGCAGTTAAGATCTTTGGTTTTTCTTCATTATTTGATGTAATATAATCGTCTCTCCATCTTCTAATATTATTGATACAGTGATCCAGACTAAAGCATTTGCTAACTTTCTTCATAATAGAACTCAAAAACTAATATTATTGTGAATTTCTTTTAAATTAATGTTCAAGGGTATTATTTTTAATTAATTATTTTCATTACATTTCATTCTCCAACCAAGCATCATTCTTATTTTATAATCAATCATTACATATTCATCATAACCAACCAAACAACACAAAAGTAATGGAATCACTTACTACATTACATATACCATTACGATGTAATACATTATTATATTACATCTCAAAATCATTACATCAATCCAAACATAAGATTTGCATTTATTCGGCAAAAATATTCCTGATGTATGGCAAGATAATAGCTTTAATGTTGAACATAAATGATCACACAAAACTCTATAAACGGATAATAAAAAATTCACTAATATATATCTTTAACACCCTCTCATTCGAAAAGCTCATTTAAGTATGAAGTGCGCATAACAAATGCACTGACCCCTATATCAAATGTCAAACAAAATTCACGTAATAAATCATATATGTGACAATAAATAAGAGAAGCAAAGATCAAACTTGTATCCTCTTGTCACAATCTATTATGATGTCATGTCGAGAAATCAGCTCTACCATAAGTTCAAATTGATGATAAAATATCCATTAATATATATCCTTTCTCGATCGAAAACTTTGATCGGATGATCTCACTAGAGATGTATACGAGTCGGGTATCTTCGAACTCGAACTTTTACTATTTATCTCAAGTCGAGTTTTACACGAACCCGAACCCGACTCAGCTAGGTACTCGCGGACTCGCGAGTAGTTCGTTGGGTCGAACTCGAGTTCACTAGGCCCATCGAACTCGACCTCGACCTCGTGTTTTTAAAATTTAATACTATTTGAGTAATTAAATATCACAATATTAAAAGATTCAATTAAAATTATCAACTAAAAGATAAAAAAGTACAAAATAAAATAATAATAGTATATGATATTATTCTAATTATTATTATAAAAAATAGTCAACAGATCACAACCATCTAAAAAATTAACATAAATGATCAAATAATGAAGATCTATTGAACCCGTTTGACTCGGTCTCGATTCGATCTTGGGTTGAACTATTCAAGAATTTTTCGAGTCAGTCTCATGAGTTTCACGAACCTACTCGTCGATTTTCACGAACTCGATTTTTTGTGCCGAGTTCGGCTCGTGAACAGTTCTCGGGTCGGGTCGGGTTTTACAGACTCGAGTTCGAACTACCCCCGAGTACAGCTCTAGATCTCACGGTCACTTAATACTGCAACTCAGCACAGAATCATTCGCTTTCAGAGTGTGAACTTAAAATCTTGATGGAAAAGTGAAAGCATAGATTCTCAATTTCTCACCATCACTAACCTTTCTTATTGGCTCTGTTTCCTCTACCTGCTTCGTGCTCAGTTGATTTCCTTCACTAAGCAAAAACTGAAAACTGCAGTAGCAGGCCATTATTTTTTCAGGAAGAGAAGAGAACTTCTGTTCAACGATGAGCAAATTCACGCATTCCTGGGCGCTCAAAGGTAACGACCACCCCGCTCCCGATGTCGTACCCCAGCCAAGTAAAACAACACCAGCAGCCCCAACAGGATCACCAAATGGTTATGGCGGCCTTCCTCCATCTGCGTACAGACCAACTTATGGCCAACAGCAGAATGGAACAGGAGGGCAACAACTGTCGAAACCAAGCACGGCTCCGACAGCATCCTTGATGGCGTCACATGGTGCGGATACCAACAATAAAAAATATAGGGCTGGAGAGCAGTTCCTAACGAACACCGCCCCAAAAGCTGGAGCAACAACAAACCCATCGTCATATGGTGGCGACGGAAGCTACCCTTCTGCCACACCTGGACCGTATGACAATCAACATAACACAGAATCAGCAGAAAGGCTGGAGAGGGCAAACAGCAGAGGCTATCCTGCTCACCAGAAAGAAGAAAAGAGGCTAGAAAAGAAATCAGAGCATCAGAGGTCCGCTGGGAAAGACAACAAGAGCGAGGTAAAGGACCGTGATACCGACCAAATGATTCGATCACCATCCATGTCCACTCAGTCACAACAAGGAAAAGTCTTACCACGCAGCAAGACGGAGGAAAGGACTTCTGCACCTGCTGATCCTCCAGCATCAGGACCACCTCAATACAGCACACCTCAGAGTGGGTTAGACGGAACGGTGGTTGCCTATATTGTAGTGCCCAACAAGCAGGTGCCGTGGGGTCCAAACCCTGCATACAATCAAAACAACGAATCGCAGACTCAGG
Organism: Drosera spatulata; assembly: GCA_035668315.1. NCBI lineage: Eukaryota > Viridiplantae > Streptophyta > Magnoliopsida > Caryophyllales > Droseraceae > Drosera > Drosera spatulata. Next base: position 6,050 of record JAOVYX010016716.1, read on the forward strand.
ATGCTAGACTCCAACGCAAAGAATCCAAGACCAGGGACGAAAAGGCTCAGGGAGCAACCACAGCAGGCATGCAGCGTGCACCTTCCAAGCCCAGAGATGAGATGAAGCAAACGAATATACAAACGAATGGTACTGATAGTCAGGAAATTCAGGATAGAAAATCACCCAGACGATCTCCTCCAAAGACCAATATCCAACCAGCTCCGCAACCAGATAATGACGAGGAAAAATGCTGGGACTGCTCTATCCTATGAACATGGAACACCGAGCAATAGTTGCATATTAGGTTATGATGTTTACGCCTCTATTTCCACTCGGTGCTCAAAACCATCAACTTAAGGATTCCCTTGGATCCGATAACAGATATCGCTAGGATTAAAGGTATGATAGCATCTCCCTGAATAATTGGTTATTCTTAGTGCGTACAGATCGAACGCTCGAGTAGCTTTTTTTTCCAGTTCAAGCGACCCCCGACCCCCCCTCTCTTCTCTGCCTGTGCCTGTAACCTGCTATGTGGTGTGGTAATGTAAATAATAATTAAAAAAGACATGAATGATTGCTTTGTAAAGCCCTAAAGAACCAGCACAAAATAGGCATTTTCAGTTCTCCATTCTAGAGAAACAAGAAGCTGCACGATTATAAAATATTCATTGTCAGTAGCTCATGTAGCGATTATAGTCAATTAGCGTAGTGCTATTGCACACAGGTGACAGAGCGAGACACAAAATTTATAAGAAACAAGGACAGAGAGAACGAGAGAAGGGAGGGGGCGAAATCAGGTACGAAAAATGTTCTGTTTTGGCCAAAACTTTTTCAAATTTACTACCTTAGGATAGCAGGGTAGCCGCTCTGATCACAAACAAAATGCCCTTGCTGTAAGTGCACGATATAAAGTCACTTTCATAAGTGAAGGGTCATACACCAAATCTAAACCAGATCGAATGATCCCTGATCTTCCTTTGGCTTATTGTGTATTGACCTCATACATAGCAAAACACAACAATGGCTCGGTGTCATTATGTCAATAAAAAATGGCTTGGGAGTATGCTAATGGATTGGTCCACTACAAAAAAGGATACTTCAAAGGTATCGGCACTTGACATTGGAGTAGTTGGTATGACTTACTGTAAACATAAATAGAAACATAGCAAAATTAATTAACGACCACAAGAAAAGTCGATTATGGAATAAGGGAGTAGCAGAACAAAAACGAACCTCTGTGTTCGAAGCTTGTATTGATCGCTTCAAGATACCAAACGACAGTTTGTTGCATCAAGAGCATCAACAAACAAACAGCCGGTTTCACTGCTACGCAATATGTATATCAGACCTCACTTTTCTGGGCAGGATGCAACATCAAGGAAAGGTCATAGCATAGATACGTTCATCAAATGCACAAATGCAGACTACTGTTGTAAGTTTCGGACCTAAAGTCCACGGAAAAACAAGGAAAAGGGTGTAAGCTCAAAGTCAAGAGAAACGCCAATAGGAATTGAAAAATAAATACATAAAATACACAACAGTATAGAAAACAAGCAGGACATTCAAGCAATTCACCAGATGGGAGAAAACCAGAAAAACATGAATGTTTTTGTGCACAAGTTGAGTCAATGAGAATACGTGATTGCTTAGAAACGATGGACATCAATTTACTTGTTAGCAAGAAGCAAATGATGCAGCAACAAATTCAACTTCATACCAAAGTCAAGGCAGCAGAGCAGCTCAGACTGATGCATGTGCTACGAATCAATCAACAAGATCCTGGGAAAAAAAATCACCAGAGCATGCAGAATCGAACAGCAGCACGCTTAAAGTCGCAGTTGTGAATAAGCCACAAAAGGTTCAGGGGACTTACCATTGAATTAGCGTGCATCTCAAGGTAGTGCAACTGGAACTTTGAAGTCATTCCACATCCATTCAACAACCAACTCTTTTAAAGAGTGAAGCAACATGAAGAACAGGAACCCTGCCCCACGGTTAGCCATACCACATATCATCATCTTCGTGGAAGTTAAATCAGCTGTAAATCCAGCAGATGAAATTGCTCAAAAAAACATAAGATTACCCACTTGGTAGTTCATGTACACATCTATTGTCAATCAAACAATTGATCCAATCTGATACTAAACCCAAAAAAAAAAAAAAAAAAAAAAAAAAAAAAAAAAAGAGAGAGAGAGGAGATTTTCTCCTAAATGAATGAGTCTACCAGATTATAGGGAATTACAGGGAGATGTATTCATCATAACATGATACGTTGTACAAACTATAATTCGTGGCGGATCTGCAACACCACCCAAAACTACTCCAAGCCTTTACAGGGAGTGCCGGCCACTTGAAGCCAAAACAAAACATCATGTTCCCACCAAAGTTCAAAAACAAGGCAGATGATCAGTTTCTGATGTCTGCAATTGCATGAAGATGATTGTATGCTGCTCAAAGAGATTTTGGCGCCGTCTTCCATAAACATATCCTAGCCAGCACAAATTCACTGGCATGCAAGACTGGAAAAAACAGAGGCACTATACCTCCATGATGGCCCTTTCTTGATCCACATCAGGTTTAGTAACATACAACTAATCCTTTAATCTCTGGAACTCAAACCATATCTCATAATGGTTGAAAAGCAAACTATCATGAGTGTGTTTCCCCAGATACTCGAGCCCAAGACTCGCTAGCCTTCTTGTACACTCATCTCCACCTAATCTTGAGCAGAACTTTATGTTATGGGACACGAATATTCGACCGTCATATGGTTTCAGTCTACCAACTAACCGTTCCAATCCAACCCAAACAAGTTGATCTGGCATATGAAGAAAAACTGCACTGGCATAAATCAAATCATACAGAACGCGAGACGCGAACCTACTGAAATCCATATCCTCGCCCTTCACAATCAAAGGGCGCTTGTGCAGTAGACCTTGAGCTGGAAGCTCGTACCTAAACACGGCCATCAGAGACAGCTCATCTCTCTCAAGACAATGGTAGTGCTCTGGTTTCAGGTATCGGATGAAATGCGCTCCGACACGGAGAGTGCCACATCCTATCTCGAGAACTTGGGCATCGGGACTAAGATGTGTGGATTCAGCAAGGAACTCAAATACATCTCTCCCACCTGCCCATGGCTCCCCATAGTTGCTATGGTGCTCTTCCACCAGGAGTTCGCCAGGGCAGGGCAAGGCAATGTAGTTATCAGCTTCTTCTCCTTCATAGTGAGAGATTCCTTTGAAACTGAAAGTTATAGAAGAAGCCTCATCAGCTTCGTGCAGAAAATATGCATGAAATGGAAAGAATACTAGCAATGCAATCATGTATAGGAGTTGACACAACGTTGAGCACAAACATCATTTATTACTATATGTATTTTGAAAGATTACCTAGAGCATGAATAACTACATCCCCACTCCGGTTCTAACCTACTCCTAAACATCAAACTAGCATTTTGGCTTTCTTCTTTTGGTTTCTTCTTCAACATTCTTTTTCTTTGATGAGAAAGCGCCTCAATCAAGGCAAGTGCAACAGGCGATATGCAACGGTGATGGTTCAAGACAACAATAATTGCTTATGAAGTCGACTCCTTTGGTAAATTATCATGAATCTCTTAAAGAGTTTTTACATATCTGATTAGGCAACACATAACTTGTCTCCTGCTATGAGCTAAAACTAAGCTCAGATTGGGCTTCATACTTCACCTATTATTCACCACCACTCCCAACCACAAACAATCGTGCCCTCATCATCTAGCAAAAGGCACTATTTCTTTACTTAGTTAAACCACTCACTTCTCAATTACAGAACAAAGCTTCCTCCAGCAACTAGTTTCCCCATACATTATACTCAAACTCGAGACTCTTAGGAACTGATTGTGCACTAATTCATCAAAAACATATAAACACCTATGGGCTCAAGCAGCATTTCATCCCTAAACGGCTAAACCACAACTCATCCTCTCATTTCTTCAACAAATTCTTATCCCATTATATACTGTCATAACATGTGTACAAAGCCTTCACTCTACTCTAACTCATCACTCATGTAATCTCGTTCACTTGTCCCAATAAGCACATCATATTATCTCATTTCTCCAATTCAACAACACATCTAACATCAAATGAGCAAGACATTTATCATCTGATCCAACAGAACACTATCTTTTAACAACATCGAAATCGACGAATCAATTGAAATCGAAATCCAATTCGAACAAAATGAATCTTAATCATACTTCCTCAGATCTTCGAGTTGCTGTGCCCTAGTCCGCGGGTTAATCCCTTTCCTCAACACATTCTCCCCCATCCGCAGTCCATTCACCCGGATCTGATCCTTCACCCACTCCACATCCTCCTTCGACGTCAACACCCTCTCCCCTCCTCCTTGTCCGCCTCCTCCGCGGCCTCCTCCGGCGACGACGCCGGCGGCGCTGATCGGAGAAGATGGACAAATGCAGGAGGAGAAAGGAGATGATGAGGAGGTGGAGAAGAAGAGGAGGAGGATGGCTGATGATGAAAGGAAGAGGAAGAGGAGAGGGACGGAGATGGATTTCCACGGCGATGGCGCCGGCGGCGGCGAGGTGTTGACGGCCATTTTTTTGGGGTGGTGATCGGAGGTGTTGTGTGCGGGATTTTCTGTGGCTGTGTGTGTTGTTTCGCCTTATTTTTCTCTTGCTTGTTCAATTGTTTGTATAGTCGTCTCTAGAGTGTCACGTTCATCTATTGATTTCTATTGATCTATACGTCTTTTATGAGAGAAAAATTCTTGACTCACTCCATGAAATTATGGGAAAAGGTATTGGAGAGAATATTATCAGAGATAGTTAATACTCCCTTCATCTCATAACTCTTGTAACGATTTGATTCGTATCGATTTTTTATATGTGTGTTAAATTTGATATATTTTGATTAGTATATTATGGTTTATGATGATGGTGGTGGGTTTGATGTGAAAGAATGAAAAAAAATGAGAAAAAAGATAGGGGAATGTAATGGGATACTATGATTATTTTTATATAAAAAATAAAGTATGTATTGTAAAATTTGTTAGACGACTCAAAATAATAAGTGTTGCAAGAATTATGAAACATATGGAGTATAACGGACAACCAATTTGGTTTCATGCCAAAAAGATCAACTATGAAGGCAATACGACTTATAAGGAGTTGATGGAACAATATATGGCTCATCGAAAAGATCTTTCACTTGGTATTTATTGCTCTTGAAAAGACATATGATAGAATTCTGCATAACTTATGAAGTTATTTACGAAAAAAAGGAGTGTCACTTACGTATATAAGGGCGATTAGAGACACATATGATGGAGCAGTGGCATGCGTGAGGACTAGTCAAGGTGTGATACAGCACTTTCCTATTAGGATAGGACTTCACCAAGGATATACTCTTAGTCCATTACTTTTTGCGAATGTAGTGGATAAATAGACTATAGAAATTCAAGAAGAGGTGACTTGATGTATGTTGTTTGCAGATGATATTGTCTTGATTGACGAGACAAGAGAAGGAGTCAATGATAAGTTGGAGAAATGACGGGAAAAATTGAAGACAACATACACCCCCAATCGAACGAAGCCTGAATACATGGAGTGTAAGTTTAGTGAAGTCTCAGTTGCTCATGACTCGGAGTTTAGAATTGGCTCAGAAATGATCTTGCGTACGCACTCCTTCAAATATCTGGGTTCACTCATCCAAGAAAATGGGGAGACTGATGAAGATATCATTCATCGTATGTGAGTAGGTTGACGAAAATAGAGAAAAGTCTCAACATTATTGTGCGACAAAAGGATCTCCTTAAAACTTAAGGGTAAGTACCATCGCATGGTGATAAGGCCATCATTGTTGTATGGGGGGAGTGTTGGCCTGTTAAGAAAATATAAGTGAATAAGATACATGTTATAGAGATGAGAATGTTGCGCTGGATCAATGTATGGGGTCTCATTGAGAGATGAAATTCCTAATGGAAGAATACGACAACGACGGGGGGTGACCGTTATTGATGATAAGATACGGAAGACACGATTAAGATGGTTTGATTATGTTATGCGTAGAAACCCTTGAAACCCGATAAGACGTTATGAGTCCATTGAGTTGATAGGAAGTAGACATGGCAGAGGGAGGCCGAAGTAGCATTTAAGCGAAGTTATTAAGCAAGATATTCGGACTGACAAGGGACATTGTCCTAAATAGTTCTATTTGGCACAACAAGATTGGAGTAGTTGCATAGTTTTATAGGGATGATCATTATTTAGGATAACGATGGGGTAGCTTTACCAATTTGTTTTTATTATTGTTATGTTATTGGTATTGGTATTGGTATTGGTATTGGGATTGTCATTGTCATTGGGATTGTCATTGTCATTGTCATTGTCATTGTCATTGTCATTGTCATTGTCATTGTCATTGTCATTGTCATGGTTATTCTTATTGTTATTTCTTACATTAGATGAAAGATTACATACATTTCGTTCTCCCCAAACCCTATACGTTACGAAAAATCTGGGTTTGATGTTGTTGTATACGTCTTTTGTATGAAAGAGAAAATCATAAAAGAGATTATATGAGGAAAAATCATGCAGAGATATCACCTATCCTTTCTTCTTTTTTCAACGGAAATATCCCATGATGTTTTTTTTAAAAAAATAATCAGCGTTTTCCAATTATATTTCATATTTATATAAAGTTGGTTAAGACTTACTAGGATTTGATGTAAAATTTATTGCTATATTCTTGTTCTCGCTCTTTCTTTGTGTAATGCCCCGAAATCCGGCATGTCCGACACGTGACGTTATACCGTCATAGATTCACTCCATGACAAGGCCAAGTAACTCAAACGGGTTTGAAGGTATAGAAGATAAGGAAAGCTACGAAATCATTATCATTGTAAATCCAAATGATGTTATGCAAACCCAAATTAAATTATATTACCTCATAAATAAATTGTTCAAATGTCTACAAGTGTTTTCCAATCAAATTATTTCATGTAGCATTTATTACATATTGAACAGTGAGATAATTAACTACATGCATGGAATCTCACTCTAGCGCTTCAGTATTGTCCTGTGATGGATCTGCAAATAAAACACATAACCCGTGAGGTAAAAGCTCAGCAACCAAAAGTATATGTATTTGATTTGCAGGGTACTCCCCCGACTATGACGATTGATAAGTAGCTATAAAACATTTTCTAATAGTCACAGGAAAATATGGGCGTCATATCAAACTATGCACGTAATGATAGGTTATATGTCTTTGTCCTCTTTTATAGTTTTTTTTACTTATTTAACCATCGCAAGTTCATGTCCCGACGTGAATGATAGAACTCAACGAGGACAAAAGAAGAAAAGAAATTTTTGAGATATAGAAACTGATCTGGGCCAAGTTCTCAGTCACATATCATCCATCAAAATCATTTGAAAACTCATTGTCTTTTGTGAAAAATATTTCTGTTTTTCATAAATACTGCGTGTGATTTAGGTTCGCGGTGTAAAATCACTACGTCTCTTGCGTGTATTTCGGTTTGTTAAACCCTAATTTACACGCCGAAGGTCCCCCTGCAGAGGACATCCTTACACCCAATCGGCCGATGTTCTGGCCCACGACTTCTTATCGCTGCGCATACGAAGAGCACCACACTTGTTATCTTACTAGTTAGATTTAACGTCTGACCCAATCAAGTCTGCTTTGAACACTCGTAGAGCCAAAGAACGTGATCCCGGAGGATTCACCGTAGGACCTCATCGACGACTACGGACTTGTTCGATTATCTTTAGTTTGTTATAATGTTTGTTTCAGTGTTCCTCGAATTCACAATTCCTTTACCGTTAAACATAGTCATCACAGAGTTTACTCACTATTCTTCTGTATTTCTGTCTCCCACGATATTACGTCATATTAGATGTATTGTTTGGTCACGAGGACGTTTGCTTCATATTAAATATCCCGACCTCTGGGACAGGTGACCAGGCCTCTGGGACGGGTGTTCCAGAATTCTGTCCATTATGACCTTTCGACGTGTTTAAGTCTATAACTTCTCGTATATATATTGAAAAATAATTTCATAAAATTCTACATAAAATAAACTCTATAATCTTTCCATAAAATTAGAGTTCTTATCATGAAGCCTTACCAATAATTCCAGTTAATTCGTTAAATATTTATCATTTCTGCTGGACTGGACAGATTGACGTTTGTTCACTAATCAGCTTATAGCTTATTGCATACAACTCCAAATTAAGATTTACAAACTGTTATGAAAAGTAGACTTAAAATTTTTTTCGTGATATAAGGCACGTTTTCTAACTCTTACTGAGTGATTCTGAATTAAGTTACAAATCTAGTTCTGTAATCAGTTTTTTATATATTGACATAACCAAACATTTTGATTTATATCTTAAGATTCACAATTTCAAATCATAATATTTTAACTTTATTAGAAACTAGACATATAAGGCTTCAATATATATTAAAATCAGAATTTATTTCAAATCCTATAATTTTCCATTCACATATGAAAAAAAGAACGAATCGGAATGGGGTTTGGTTATCTCTCGAGCGTTTTTTACGTTTGAGAATTTATTTGATGATAACTCTCACTCTACATGTCGGATCTTCACACCGTTAAATGTGTCGGGTTCTTGACTTCGTCTCGGTCATCGTGGTAGTCTTGGATTAGAGATTCGCTTAGTCTAGAATAAGATCCGATCAAAATAGTGTGAGTTTTGAAGTGATAATCGTGTGTATGGAACTTAAATTCGTGATAACTTGTAATCCGAAGATCGGATTAACATACCGTTTTTGGCGTTGGATTCTTGATTCGTCCTCTTCGTCGTGACACTCAATCCCACTAATTTTGATGGAGTATGAAGATGGTGACATGATACAAAGTATATGTGTTATGTAAAGGAGAGTGTGAGTTTGTGAGAAATGAGAGAATGATGGTAAGAAGAGGAATTGAATGAAAGATTGATGATTGAAAAAAGGTGGGAGTGTTTGTGATGATGGTGGTGGTGATGATGAATGATGAGTAAAAGGTGGTTGTGGTGGTGGCGGTGATGGATGATGAGTGGGAGGTGGTTATAGTGGAAGATAGTGAGTGGGTAGTTGTGAGTGAAAATGATGAGTGGAGAATTGTGAATGGGTGGATGGTGAGTGATTAATGAAATGAATAAAAAAGTGAGTGGTGGAGTGTGGCAGGGTGTGGTGTGTTGGGTGTATTTGTTTAGGATAATATGATATTTCACATACCGTATTTGCAAAAATCTCGTATAATTTTACCTCCAAAAATTATTTCGTTCAGACCATAACGTTCCAAACATTTTATTAGAACATTCTATCGAAAAAAATATTATTTTTGAGACTAAAAATTTTATAGTTGTACGCGACTCTCTTAACTCCGTAACGTTCGTTACGTGTGTCACATTTTATAATTTTCGTTACTTGTCGTTTTTTTATCCCATTTTATTCTAAACATATGCTTAACATATATATATTATATTTATTCATCCCAAAATTCTCGGATATTACACTTTGTAAACTGTCCCTGTAGTTTGTTCGCGTCGTCAGCCCGTCGTTGTCAGCCCGCCATCAATCCGTCGTTGTCATCCTGTCGTCGTCCGTTCGGCGTCGTTAACTCGTCATCAACGTATTGTTATTCGTCGTCGTCAGTTTATCGTCGTTCGTCATCATCAGTTCGTCATGGACAACGCATCGTTAGTCCGTCGTCATCAACGCGTCATCAGCGCATCATCAGTCCGTCGTTGTCAGCCCGACATAACCAGTCCATCTTATGTTGTTGGATTTTTAAAAAATGAATTTTAGGAAACTGGGTTTTGGATGTAATTATTATATTTAGGAAAGTGATCTTTTAATTGATTATGCAATACTTACTGGAAATGAAATAATGATGAGATATTTTTGTGTACTTAAAACTCCATAGCGAGCGAACCTATTAAAAATTCTCTATATGAGTGATTGTTTTCAATATCCCTTGATGTTGAATTACTATAGTTCACCACCGTCTCTATTGAAAATAATGTGTGTGTCATAATATAAATACTGTCTTGTAAAAATGAACAGTTGAGATTTAATACTCCCTTCGTCCCATATTTATTAAAACGTTTTTGATCTGACACGAGAATTTATGCGAGTGTTGAATTTGTGTGGATTTTGATGAATAAAGAATATTTTTCCGACGGTAATGGGGTTTACTGTAGCACTTGTGAGAAGAGATAGTTGATGTATTAAAACAGATGAGATTGATTTGGTATTTTTTATGTTAAAAGGTTACCAAAAAATGAAATATTATAATTTTTTGAGACTGTTCAAATAAAAAAATATTACGATTAATATGAGATGGAGGGAGTAATAAATATGAGTGATTAAGATTAAAATATAATAATATAATCTTTAACCTTCATTTATATTGTTTTAATCCTAACCATTCATTTATTATTTGGCATATTTTTGACATGACACGCACCTTCTTACTCGTTGCTTCCTCCGTCCCAATATACGTGCAACGCTTTTTTTTTAGCAATCCCAATTTAGTTGTAACATTATCATATTTGGTAAACTTTTCATAATCACTATCTGCTACACTATCTCCACTATCTCCTCTCAACTGATACAATTACTCTAATATCATTAAAAAAAATTCTCTTTCTTCATCAAATTTCACAAAAATTCACCACACGTATAAAACTCGTACCGGGTCAAATAATTATATCTAATATGGGACGAAGGGAGAAAATTATTTAAATATAAAAAACTATATTCACCTTTTTTGATATCAAAGTTTGGTTCTCTTTGATACCAAGTTTGGTTGGTCATACATTAAAATGCTTTCTCATTTATGATTATAAACTAAAAATATTTAATATATATTGACACTTCATTTTCTCTAAAATCCAATGTGTGTGAAAATAAATAGAAATATAAAATATCAATTTACATAGTTTATGGTATTTTTTTATTTTAAGTTATCAACACAAATGATTAAATAAAATATTTAATACCTTTGTCCCAAAATTATTCCAATGTTTCTCTCTTCATGTTCTATTCAACACGTAATTTGAGGAGATTCGTTACTCATCTAAACGACATGATTTAAATTTTCAATTGACCCACGATTATAGTACGTAATGTTTACTATCATTAATGTTTCACAATATTTTCTCAAAAATGATCATTTCTGTAAAGATTCGAAAAATTTGAGATAATTTATTTTCTAAAAAAAACAAAAATAGTATATTACTGAACCTCGTAATTTATACAACGGGGTTATGAAATTCGTTTGTCAAAATCATGACAATAATATGATAAAGACCCGAAAAATGCCATAAAATTTAGTTTCACGATAATTAACATGAATAGCAAATAATCATACGCTATATTTTATTTTGCAAGGTTAAAAGGTTTGTTTGACGATATAATAAGGAAAAATACAAAATGTTAATGAAATGCAACCCTAATACGCAAATACGGGAAAATACGATCTTAATACGAAAATACCATATTTATACGAAAATGATCTAAACCTAATTTTGGCACTTATTATCCTTTATGTCAATTTCTAGTCCATCTAAATTAAGTTATTTGCCCACTAATTATGTACTAAATACTAATTATCCACTAAACATCAATTAATTATCCACTAAAACTATTTTAATTGATTTAGTTTTTTATAAATACAAGTTCTTTTCTCCTTGAAAAAGTTCTTATAAACATAAAAATACTTCTTGTCATGCAAAAAAAGAGATAAGTAAGAGAAGAGAAGAAGGAGAGTTTGAGGAGAAGTTAGGGTTATAAGTCGACGAGGATCTTTCATCATTAATAAGAAAAGGTGATCATCTTGTTTAGAAATTTTATGAAAAATCATAGGCTTTGTGATAAATTTCAATTTTAATATATGTTGAATAGTCACATGTCTAGTTTTTGATAAAGCTGATATATCATGATTTGGGTTGTTAATTTCAAGCTATAAATGAAAATATATGGATATGTGAATCAGTAAAAAGAACTGATTATAGAATTAATTTTGTGACTTGATCTGAAATTACACAGAAAGAGTTAGAAAACGAGGCTTATATTAATAATGGAAAGCTCTTGAAGTCTAGTTTCTAGAACAGTTTATAAATAATTATTTGGAATTGTATGTACAGAGTTATGAGCAAATTAGTGAAGTAAGGTTAAATTATCTGAACTAGCAGAAAAAATAAATTTGAACGAATACATTGCTATTATTGGTAAGGTTTTATGATCGATACTCTAATTCTATGAAAAGGTTATAGAGTCTACCTTATCTAGAATTTTACGAAATGATTTTTGGATCTGTATCAGAGAAGTTATAGATTTAAACGTATCAAAGTGTCATGTTGGACAGAATCAAAAAATAAACCGTTTTGACCCCGAAATAACTCTAAATTTTTACAAACACTTCTAGTGATGATAAATACATAAAATCATCATCATGGACGATCAAAATAAGTATCAAAGACTTTTCTCAAAGCTTGACATCACCACATAACGTTACTGTGACGGTTTTTATGAAGTACAAATAAATATATACTTAATTTCATAACGTGAATAATCATTCATAAGGGTGTGTCTTAATACGCGTATCATATTATGTTATAAGACTTGGAGACGCTGCTCGTCGTCACTTAAAGACGAGGCTGAATTTGTGGATGCGAAGAATTGTGTTAAAAGGTAACGTTTAGATTCACTGTGTGTGGCGATGCGTATTATTATACCATGAGTATAATAATATACATTGGACGTAGTCACTAAATGTGACTGACGTAAAATACTGACTGCAACTGTTGTGTGCTATGTGCTAAATACTAAATGCTGTGGAGTGTTATTGCATGGTGTGTGTTATGTCTTGTTTGCTAGTATAATGAGGGTGAATGTGTGAAAAGAGTGTAAATCCATAAATTGATGAGATAACTCCATGGTATAAAACACAAAGAGCATTGTGTCTGTCACATGTGTTATACAGTGACTTGGTGGTGACATTGTTTCATCGACCTTTTGGTATGAGGGCATCTCATTGCATGAGATCTTGGGCTTCCGATTGACTGATCCCCTTTCGCGGATGTCTTTTTTGCTAAAACTGAATAAAGCTTATCTATAAAATTGAATAAGTCTCGCCAAGGGCACAATTATAACATTGAGGGTATCTATTGTCTGTTATCTTTATGTGATTGACATGATTGTAAGTATATCAAAGTCTTGAGTGAACTATTGAGTGTAGTAGTGCATGAGACTTGGACTATGCACCAGTCGTGTCACAATGTCATTGTCTCAATTTGTTTGATATGAAGGCCTTGACTGTCATTACTATAAAGGGTATGACGGTAGTAAATGACGTCGATAATGTCTGGAGTGTTCATGGACGCATGATTTCGAGCGTTGTTACGTGGTATTAAGTGTGCTTATGTGATTAGGGTGAATTATTGGTATGCTTGTGATGATAATTGTGAATGTCAGATGGGCATGATAATTCTAGAGTGCTGGAACAAAAGACCCAAGTGGTCATTTCTTTTTCTTTATTATCTTCTTCTTTCGTGTAACCCCTGGTAAGGGGACCGACACGTTATTGAGCTCTTATAGCTCATTGTTATTATTTTTCTGTGTCTTTCTTCTTCTCTTTATTATAGGAGTAAGACTTAAAGAAGAAATGTGACCTAAGATTTGATGCAAGATGTAGCTTATGTATGAAAGGTGTTCTGATATTAAAAAGAGATGTAAATTTCGCTGCAAAGGTGATATTCTGGGTCATGTTTAAGTGTATCAAAAGTTTCTAAACTAATAATATATATGCAAACTTAGTTTAATTCTTATGACTAAGGCAGAAAGTATAGTTTTTGCTAGCGGTAATGACGTCATATGTATCATTATTAAGTAATGAAAAGTCGAGACGTTACAATCCCATAACACCAGTCAAACCTTTTATCGTCATCTGCGTCCGGTCAAACTAATGCAATCTTTTTGGGACGGAGGAAGTATATGATTAGAATAAAAATTTAAAATCAAAATTGGATAATGTTTCTTATAAGAATCTATATCATTTTTTTTCTTTTATTATGAATCAATACAAAATTAAATACTCATCTTCAATAATCTTAAACAATATGCATATTCAATTCAGAAAATATAATAATCATATATATATATATATATATATTATGCTCAATAATAAATTATCCAAAATATAAAATCAACGACGAAATAGATAAAATATATATTTTAAAAGTTTGCATGTAATGTCTAAAAAAAGTTAAATTTACTTCCTTCGTCATACTTATTTTATAATGTTTTGACTTTGCATGTTGATACAAAGATTGACGTGCGTGCAACGACGGTCAAACATAATTTTTTATTAATTTATCGTGAAATATTAATTATTATGCAAGTTGCGTATTTCGACCTAATACATGTTCGGGATGATAAGACGTAATTTAATATGAAAATGAGACTTATATTAATGTGTATAGAAAGTTGCAAAATAGATGTGACCAAGGAAGTAATAATAATCTATCGATATATTAAAATCAGGTTTAGGACTTGTATTTATCAAAGATCAGTGTTTCATTTGACGATTATCAAGTGAAAATATTCGTATTATGAGTTTTGGTTGGATGGTATCCACATTCTTCACCAATAAAATCCACATTCTTTTTTCTTTTTTTTTGATAAATCCACATTTTTATTCTAAAAAATAATACTCCATCTGTCATGAATAAATTGCGATATCACGTATTTTGAAATATTTCGTTTTTTTAACGATATCAGAAAAATCTTAAATTATCTCAGGATTAAAGTTCATAATTTAATTTATCACTACTGTCTCACAATATTTTAAAAAAAATAACGTTTGATTGGATTAAATTAGACCTCGAAATGTCTGTCATCTCAATTTATTTGAGACGAACAGAGTAATAAAATAATAATGAAAAGGGAAAAAGGAGTTTGTAGTTAACAACATACAAGTTGTGTGTTGTTTGGACACATTCAACGGTGAAGATTTTTTTAAACTGTTTTGTTTTTGAAATTCTTAAGTCATTTAATTTTCACCATTCATTAATCCCTACTAACATATAATGATAACATCAATCCATATTCTTCCCTAATCAGTTCCGATCCAACAATCCAACAGTCACAAAGGAAACTCTGAAGCTTCATATCGGTAAAAAAAGAAGAGAAATGTTAATTGTATTTTCTTTGATATTCTTTTTTTGGATACTTTCAATCTTTGATAGGTGAATTTTGGGATTGAATCAATCCATCACGTTAGACCAGAATTGATTGTCATAAATGAACTAATAAAAAAATATCCAAATAAAGAGTACATAAATAAATATATTTAACATTTCTTTAAAATAAAAAATAAAAAAACAAATCCCTCAATGTCGACTTCAAACAACGTCAAGCATCAACCTTTGACCACCGACGATTTCGATTAGCCATGAATCAATATCTCACGTGCAGTTTCATCTCATCTCTTTATATTTCACTCGCGTTTGATTGTGTAACGAAGCGTGAGATGATTTATAGGATTTACAAGTGAATTGAGATCTAGGGTTTTTGATTGGGTCGAGGTTGTCGATTTTTATTTTTATTTTGGACAACTTAAGGCATGTTTGGAGTATGAGTTCTGTTTTCTAAGTTGTTTCATTACCTAAAGAAATAAAATAGTTTGTTTTTATATTTGTTTGGTATCGATTTTGTTTTTGATTTTTTGTTTCTGTTTTCGTTACTGGTTTTCTGTTTTTATTACTGATTTTGGTTTTCTGTTTTTATTATTGGTTTTGATTTTCACAGTTTTGAGTAACAATACCAAACAACCTCTTATAAAGTGGTTTTCGATTTTTCTCATGTTTCATCCTGATACAATATTCATGATCTCTTTTATAAAAGCTCATTATGATTTATAAATGATTTTGATTGTGGCTATTGATTTTTTGTTTATTTTATTTTGGTTTTCATAATTTCGAATAGGCTTAGGTTCAAGAAGATGTCGCTGGTAGTATCTCACCAAACTCATTATCGCTAGCATTTTTATTTTTATTTTTTGTTCAGGCTTACAATAACTGATCCTTTTTTCGGATCTTTGGGTTCATTTTTCGTTTGTTAATCAGAAAATAGTTTTTTTACCGTCTACGCATTAGTGATGATATTGTGGTTAGAGAAATGATATAAACATTCTCTCCGACACTCACTTTTCATAGAAATGCTACTTTCCTATGTGTTTGGCATACTCATGTGTTTCATGTGATAATGTGTGGCATTGTTTGCTCATTCGTGTGCTCTTGTTGTGATCGGTGACTCGCATGTGTTGATATAAGTTATTGTATCGCATTTTTTTTCTTCATTCTCTCTCAGGATCGTTTTACGTCACTGCAGGATTGTTTCAAGTCTTCGTGGCTTGAAGTAGTGAAATGTATTTTGATTGTTAAGATGTGTGAAATCATCATAAAGCGTTTTTCATTTGGGGATTTCTTTCTTCTGTTGAGTAGGGTGTTGAAAAGATCCCTTAATGCTTGGAAGATACTTAGTAGAGAGAATCTGCCTTCCTCTTTTGGATAAATTTATGTTATGGTCCAATCATATCAGGCTATTAATTGTGCTCACACTTTACAGTTCCATTAGGTCGAATCTCACACATAGCTCAACTTTCCCTTGGTGGTTGATCTCTTCAGATTCATCTCACTTTTTCTTACAGGTTCCTTTGTCACCTGTTTAAGTTTTCAGGTCCAACAATTCAGTGGTCGAAACAAATGATCTAATGGATCAGGATTGCATCCAGTAGTAAACTATTCGAATGTACATATGTTATGCCCTGAATGTACATGAGGTGAACTATTCATATAACGGACTATATTTTATGTGTGAAGCAGTCAACAAATAAACAGACCAAAATATCCGTTAACATAACATGATTAGTCCTCTACTGACGGAGTAGCAGTGAGACGCATTGGGCCCCTGATGAGGGCCACAGTTCTGTATCCTCCCGCAAAAAAAAAAAAAATTAAAAAAAAAATTCAAAATTAAAATCATCAAATAAATCTGAATTATTAAATAAAAAATCCCATAATTTAGATGTTTTGTTGTTGTCTCCTCAAGGGCAGCGGATTTGAAATCCAAGTTTCATTGTCTATTTGCAACAAATTTATCATACCAACAAGAAAGACAGTGACATAACACTCCAAAGCAGATCCAAGAGCAGTCGTAATCTCCTACTGCATAGGTATGTCATTTACTGAAAGTAGTTTTTTCTTTGGTGTTACATGTATATGTATACTTTTCTTCATTAGACCTTGCTTTTCATGTAATTATCTGTGTCTAATCTTCACTGCTCCATATTTTTCCTAAATCTAATGACGCACAACATGATTGACGACAGGTATTTCTATTCACCCACGACTCTTCATTGCCTTCAACATGTGGATAGCAGAAGCCAAGATGGCAATTTGCACAAGAAAGCAAACTTCCGCAACCTCAAGTTTCAATCTTGAGCCATGTTTGCCCACATCACCACACATTCTCTTTCAGGTTCCAATCTCTACACCTTTCACATACAAACAAGTCCTTTCTTGCTCAGAAACCCTCTTTCTTCTACTTTTTAAGGGTTTCAGTCATCTTTGTGTTGCATTATATTTGCTTCTAATCACAACAAAATTCAACTTCACCCCAAACATTTTGGAGCATTTGCATCCATATATTGGTTTCCCATTTCCAGTTTCTTGTCATTTTGTCATTCTGCTCAGTTCAGTTCGGGGGAGTTTACCTGAAAATGAGATATGCTTCATGGGTGTTGTTGGAAAATGAGATACTTTGAGTCAAATTTGGTTTGCTTTCCTTAGTGTTGGATGTCTGAGGGACTTTAGTGAGTTTGATTTAGGAGAAGTTTGCAGCTGATTATATCCACAGGGTTTCTGTTTTGTTGCCTTCTCAAGGCTGTTTGCAATAGTTCTAATTGGCAAGGTGGTATTATTTAAATCTGTCTCTGGGAGTTCTTGTATGGGGTATGGCCATGATGCTGACAATCACGGCATCGCCTTTTACACGGATAGATTCAGGGTTCAGGCATAGGCATGTAGGTAAAGTTCTTTGTAGCTTAGATGGTGGAGATTCATCAGTTCTAGCTTATGATTCCGTTAATGTTAATGCGGACCCTGTTATCGTAGAAAAGAATAAGTGTACGTCGATGGTAAATGGAGGAAATGGGCATGTAAGTTCTTTAGCTAGAGAGAAAGTGCAAAAAAAGAAGGAAGCTGATGAGGAGTTAGAAGTGTTATGGGATGATGGGTATGGAACGGTTACAATGAAGGATTATCTTGATACCGCGAAAGAGATGATCAAGCCTGATGGAGGACCAGCTAGGTGGTTTTCTCCGGTTGAATGTGGGCAACCGTTTAAAGATTCACCACTGCTTCTGTTTTTGCCTGGTAATTATTCTCCAGGAGTTTCGCTATATTTGTTAGCTTGATATTAGTAAAATGCTATTCTGATAGATCTTGAAACTTTGGCCCGTGATTGGTTGCTTGATCGGTATCATCGCCGATCATCATCGTAGACCATGTTTTTCTTTTTATTGCAAGCTCTTGGATGTGTTCAAACTTGTATATCTACTGACTAGAATGTTCAATGCGGGACTTGCAAGCACAGGTATGGATGGCATCGGCCTGGGTCTCATCATGCACCATAAGGCTTTGGGAAGGTAATTAGCATTGTCCTCCTCTGAGCTAAGGCTTTTAGTTTTTCATAGTAAAAATAACGCTCATGGCTGATGTGGGTACAGCCTTGGGTGAAGTTGAGGTGCTATCGAGATCTATCATGATCATTGGTCGTTTTTTTTTTTTAGATGTTTATGAAGTTTGCGAAAATGGTTCGGATTGTAGAGTTAGACTGAACTTGTATTTTTCTTCCTTTGCGCTCCATCTCTAGCTATACACTGTTGCTTCCATGAAATTTTGACTGATGTTCTTTTGCATTTCTTTATGCTGAGTGATAACCTTGGCAGCATATTTGTAACCTCTATTTCAGGATACACATGAGAGTTGTGATTTTGTGTAACAACTTCCAATGTAAGGGTTTAAAATGTTCGCTTTTGCTGTGCAGGGCATTTGAAGTTCGGGGCTTGCATATTCCTGTCAATGACCGGACACCATTCGCAGGTCTGATTTCCTTTTCCGATGTAACACACGAATGCCATATTTTCTTCCTTTTATTTTTATATCCGAAGCGTAAAATCTTGTGGCGAACTATTGATAAAGGAAACCAATGGTTGTGGATGAAGGGCTGGTGAAACTTGTTGAGCAAACTGTAAGGAGTGAGCATGCTTCATCTCCAAATAAGCCAATATATTTGGTCGGGGATTCCTTCGGAGGTTGCCTAGCATTGGCCATTGCTGCTCGTAATCCCTCCATTGACCTGGTTCTGATACTAGCGAACCCAGGTTAGTCACATGATTTTAAGTTTGCTTATCATTTGCATTCAAATGCTTATTTTCAACCAACCTCTGGATATCATTGTTCTCTTTTAGCGACTTCATTGGAGAGGTCCCCATTGCGACCATTTTTCCCGCTCTTGGAGGCTATTCCTGACAAACTTCATACAGCAGTCCCATATCTTCTTAGCTTCGTGATGGGTAAGTTTTGTGCTGCTTATGCTCATAAGCGTGCTGCTTTAAAGCTCACACTTATTTCCATGTATAGTGTTTTCAATTATGGGTTTTGGTCTTTTGATCGGGATGTGAAATGTTTGTTGTTTCACTGAAAATCTGCTGGGATAGAATCCATGCTTTAAAAGCTTTGGATGTTGCTTCATTCTAGCAATCAAAAAGCATTTAAGTTGTGCGAAATTCCTCTCATATGAGGTTTCCGCGTTGCTTTCTGATGAGAATAATTTGCTTGGCTACATTTTCATTCTGCCATACCCCATTCATGTCATTCTTGTGTCATCCTCTACGCAGGTGAGCCAGTGAAAATGGCCACGGTGAATGTTGATCCATTCCCGACATCTCAAATGTTTCGGAACTTGTCAGATAACCTCGTTGCTTTGCTGCCACGGCTTTCGGTAAGATTGCTAAAACTAAATTTTTACATGGAGCCAGCATGTTCTGTTTCATATCTATGCCCTACTTGTCCCTTTCTGGTTCCGTATCTTTTCATTTATAAGCATATATAATGTTGTTTGAAACATGCTTCGGATGATTCATATGCTATGGTTTGACAATGGCTTCATGACCAAAAATTGTATCTCTTCAGGTTCTCGGTGATATCATACCCAAGGATGCTCTCATTTGGAAGCTGAAGCTGCTTAGATCAGCTGCTGCTTATGCAAACTCCCGCCTTCATGCTGTCAAAGCTGAAGTACTTGTGCTTGCTAGGTTTTTCCCTCAATATGCCCTTAACTAGAGCCTATATGATTCTGATATAGAACCAATTCTGAAGTCGGAGTTGAGTGTGGGGTGCAACATTTATGTTTTATTTCTGCTGGTTGATTTCGGCTTCAGTTAGATGAGCTTAAAATGCTGTCCTCTACACGCTTGACGATGCATTTACTTTTCAGTGGAAAAGATAACTTGCTTCCAAGTGGAGATGAGGCAAGGAGACTTTCAAGCAAGTTGGAGAACTGTGAAATTCGTGAGTTCAAGGACAATGGGCATACTTTTCTATTGGTACGTGATATTCTCTTGATTTTCTATTTGGGCGGTGATCCGATTGACGAGAGCACTCCTAACTGCATAATATCAATAGTTGAGTAAGAATCGCAGCATTATATTGCAGGAAGATGGCCTTAGTCTGCTGTCCATAATCAAAGGTACCTGTAAATATCGCCGATCACGGAAGTTGAACTACGTGTCCGATTACCTGCCACCTAGTATGTCCGAATACATAAGAAGTTTCGATCGAGCTTATGGGTAATCTATTCTGAGTCCTTTATCTTTGTGTGAATTACAGGGCCTCATGTTGATTCCTTTGTCATGCTCGGGCCGAATTTCTCATGCTAAAGTATCCTAACGATCTTGTCATTGCATGACTCTGCAGCCTTCTCAAGTTTCTTACAAGTCCTGTTACGTTCTCAACGCTTAATGACGGAACAATAGCGCCGGGTCTCGATGGAGTTCCAACTGAAGGTCCAGTGTTGTATGTGGGCTATCATATGTTGATGGGAATGGAAGTTGTCAACCTTGTTGCAGAGTTCTTGAGGCAAAAGAGAATCATTTGTCGAGGCCTGGCACATCCACAGCTGTTTGGGCCTGGGGAAGCTGCCGGATCAGAGTTTTCTTTTTTCGACTACACAAGGCTATTCGGTGCGGTGCCCGTGTCATCTAAGCACATGTTCGATTTGCTTGCGGCTGACTCACATGTCCTCCTGTATCCTGGTGGAGCACGTGAAGCACTTCATCGCAAGGTTCATAGAATGTTTAGATAAGGGAATAGTCTAGTGATAGAAGTGTTTCTTTCTATTTAAATATGAAAGTTGTGTTGGTTGTGGTTGCAGGGAGAGCAATATACATTGTTCTGGCCTGAACAACCAGAATTTGTTAGGATGGCCGCTCGATTTGGGGCGACTATTGTACCATTTGGAGTTGTTGGAGAGGATGATCTCATGGAGGTAAGGTTTCCTTTCGCTAACTCCTGGGATTGCGATTGGACTTTTTGGTATCTTCGGTTTATACTGATGTGTCAGAACTCATGCTTATGAATAAAAAACGCTTCGATATGCTTGATAAGTCTGTTGCCAACTTGTTATCCTTTCTGCCTGTAACTCGAGTGGAGTTGGATAATGGTGTAAGTTGTAACTCTTTGTTTATCACTTGAACTTGCAGTTGTTTCTTGATTATGATGACCAAATGAGAATCCCAATCTTGAATGAGTATTGGAGACAGAAAAGCAAAGAATTTCCTAGATTGAGGTAATGTTTTTTCACGCCAACACTTTGAGCGTCTTCGCCATTTTGTTTGATCTCTTTGTTTTGATCAATAAAAGTGTTTCGAAAAACGGCTGTCAGCATGGTGGTTGTCGTCAGCATTGCTCTGTTCAGACACTTTTACCTTACCTTATCATGGTACATGTTACGAGTTATTTCAAGCTTACATGAGAACTTCGCAATGACAGGGAGAACATGGAAGGAGAGGTGGGCAACCAGGACCTTTTCCTTCCAGGAATAGCGCCCAAGGTGCCCGGTCGCTTCTACTACCTCTTTGGGAAGCCGATCGAGACGAAGGGAAAGGAGATTCTGACAGATAAGCAGAAAGCAAAAGAAATGTATTTGCACGTGAAATCAGAAGTCGAGTCGTGTTTAGATTGCTTGATTGAGAAAAGAGAGCGAGATCCTTATAGGAACATTATTGACAGAACCATATACCGCGCATATTCGGCGCCTGCACACAATGTGCCCACATTTTCCACTTAAGTTTTATGCGTGATCATTTGTAAAGCTAAGGATCGTAAAAGATTGAGATTTCTATAGGTCAATTTATTTGTATCATTGATTATAGTTTAATATTAGTACAAGTTTTATGTCGCTTGTTACTTGTTTCAAGCATATTTTCGTTGATGGGTTGTGTGATATCGGGAGGGAAGATGCCGATTGAAAATTAAAGCTTGTTTGGTATCATGATATTATTATTATTTTTTTTTCATTGATTGATGAAATAAAACTGTTTGATATCAATTTTTTTTTTAAACAGATGAAACGGAAGTAGGAAAAAAAACAAAAAAATAATTTTTTTCTTTTTTTTTTCTTTTATCGAGTATAATATTCAGGATTTTTTTTTTTGCACAAAATCATTTTATGTTCTAAAAATATTTTTATTTTTCGTTATTATTCTTTTATTTTTTTTATTGGTTTTGATTTTTCGATTTTAAACAACAATACCAAACAATCGAAAATTGATCATTACTGTACTTTATGGGCTTGACCTGCTTAAAAAATCATACTGAACTGTGCCAGTAACAAGTAATCGCCTAGCCTCAACCAGTACGATAAGCTGTATCAGCATTGCAACATTCATACCCGTAGAGCGAGAGGAAATGAAGAAAAACTCGGAATTTTAATAATCAATCGCCCAAAACTGAGATGGAAACACCGAACGAAATTATGAAAGTGAATTCACCAATTTAAATCATTGTTTCAACAATTGGCTGATATAATTTGTTTAAAAATGTCAGTAAACTTGAAACTTTGCTTCACTTATTCTTTGGACCAACATCAAGGACTCAGTACATGGCAAATTTGGCCTTGGTCCTCTCAAATACTTGCTCAGCGGCTTTCGCTTCATCCCCATCGGCTTTCTTGATCTCCAAGTTTGCTTTCTGATACACCCCGGTACCTCTTATTGCATCCGCAATGAAATCGTCAAAGCCTATTGTTATAGCGGCCTCAGCTTTTGCACCATAGACCAACCTCTGCAATAGGCAACACACTGTGATAAGAAGGTGAAAGCTAGCAGCATATCATGAATTGATAGAGAAGAAGAGATGCAAGGGACGGGTGGACGAACCTTGATTCTTGAAAGATGGATGGCACCGAAGCACATAGGGCATGGTTCACAGGAAGCATATATTTCACAATCTGCAAGCTCGATCCGATTCAGCTTCTTGCAGGCCTGTAAGACGAATAACAAAAGACATGCTTGATGGAACCACACTCGGAAATGCAAAAAAGCCGGGCACACATCCGATGATCACTAGCACTATCTAATGATCCTGTCACGAGTTTTATAGTCATGGTTCAAGCAACTGCTGAAACATTCTTTCACTTTGCTGGATAAGACTGAATACCACGTACAACTCACTACCTACTTTCATGTGTCTATGAGCTGAAACTAATCCGGTCTCCCACATGCTAAACATGAAAAGGAAACCCATGCCCCTCTCGACCACATCATGCAGTTATCTCAGAAAAGCGGCTACAAACTCATGTTGTCAGCAAGGATTTGAAGTAAGACATACTTTTTCAAACACTTGACAGATAAAACACAGCACTTGTTTTTCAATCTATGTTGTTAACCTTAAGCAACTGACTTAAGTTCATGATGGATCAACTCCAGTGCTATTCTCTATCTGATAAACTACAAGCAACAAGACATCTGAGAATAAATAGCACGAAGATTTACTGACCTCTCTTATTGCAGTGACTTCGGCATGGGCGGTTGGGTCTGTCTTGTTCAACACCATATTGTGACAGCTCACAACTACCTCGCCATCACGCACAACGACGGCACCAAAAGGACCACCATTTCCACACTCAACGCCTTTGTATGCTTCCTCAACTGCTTTTGCCAAGAACTTGTGGTCTCTGTCCTGCACAGCTGTTGAACACACAAAGACCACATAAGAGGGAGAGCGATTGATGGAAACCTGTTGGAGAATTGAGCGAGAACTAACAAACATTGACATTGTGAGCCTCAGGGTATGTTTCTAGGACTGTCATACCCAAGCCCACCTATCCGACATAGAGGAATCAGTAACCAAGTACCGTCTAACAACTTGGGAATTCATACTATTTGGGGCGTCAGACCTTAACGTAAATACTAAGTCTATCTAAAGAGAATGCGGCAAACATAAACCCACCATCTATATCGAATTCCAGTATGCAGTGGCTCCATGAACAAGCTAATATACAGCTTGAGGAATGAGATGCTTTTTACAAGCCTATAATTGAGCCGAGTTGCGAGCCTACCAATTCAAGTCGAGTCATACACACCTTAGAGTCAGTCATTTGACTACATCACTAACAAGTCTAGTATATAAGCTTGAGCTTGACGAAAATACTTGAACCAAGCTATACCTAGCCAAGCCACATTGACTCACAAATTGGCTTGACGCGTTTTTAACCCTAGTTCTGATCCATGTATGTACATTGACAATAATGTACATAGAAACAGACATGAAAGGAAACCCGAGAAACAACATCATTTACATTGGAGAACAACTTCTAATCATATGACAGCGAGACCAAATTGATGCAATCACCAGTTAAGCAGAATTTCATCCTAAGTAATCAAGAATCGCGAGTTTATGGTTCTGCCATCGGTTCGATGACAAGGATTTGACAACAAAAGTAGATTAAATCCAAAGATTCTAATTCTCGCATCTAGAATCTAGATTCCCATGATCTCCCTTAATCAGCACATTACTTGGAAAAGCTTAATCATCTATCACAATCATCCATAACAATAATCAAATCAAACAGCCAAATTCAAAGACATAAGGGATTCAGCGCTCACCAATGGCATCATCACCCATGACTGAAACCCTAAATCAACAATAAAAAACCAACGAATTTGCAAATGGGTATTGAAAAAACCACCCGAAATCACAAATGGGTATCCAAAAATGATCAAATCAGAAATGGATATGTGAGATTTGAGAAGAAAAATGCAGTGGGGTTTTATAAAGAAAGGAGAAACTCAATTCTAGATGAAATGAAGTCGGTATAAAAAGGTTCGCACTATTACAACAACAGTAGAGGACACAAAAATGATCAGAAAAAAACGAGAAATGTGATTTCCCAAAACAAAGAAAACAAATCAGAACACTTCTTCACAGATCACAGCGGGCAAGAGTGTTTTGTAATGAACTTGATGGGCAATGAGGGTATAGATAGTGTAGATGCGTGTAAAATGAATGAATGGATGAAATTGAAAAAAAAGGTTGTTCTCATGTGAGGAAAATCAATGTGGTTTGCTTCCACGTTTTTTGTTTCTTGGCCAAGTGAAACAGTGGCCATCACTGGCCAATGGTTAGGTTTGGTATGGGTGAGTTTGTTGATAACGTTGTTGTCATTACATATATTTTCTTATGTATTTTTAAGAAGAATAGTTTGTCATGAACTTCATTAGTGCCCACATATTTGGTAAGTAAATCTTTTGACGACGCATTGATCAAGCATATGGACCAACAGATCACAAAGTTCTCCACCTTTATTCATTTCCTTTTTTAGCCCTCTTGTCAAACAATGTCTACTTCGAATTCTCTCGTGTGCCTAAGTTTTGTTGACTTGCATAGGTTGGCCGACATGCGAGGGGGAAGGATCCCTGGCTGTACCATCCTCTACATCATCTTGCCGTATTCATTGTGGCCAATTGGATTGAAAATTCAATTCTTCACATTTGTTTGATGTTTTGATATTAGATTTACGTGTGTTTTATTTTAGAATGAATTTTCAACTATTATAAAAATATAAAAAATTATCCAAATCATATAACACGGAAAAATAATTCTCATCCATTATAATTTGAAGGATTCACCCTCCTCGTCATCTTGCTCCACCTCCACAGCCTACCACCCACCACTACTGCCATTGTAAGCCCATCGAATTTACCCAAAGATTTTTCATTCAGGTCATGTATCATATCTTATAGCACCTCACTTGGCAATATCAGGACGAGATTATGAGACACAGGATCAAGTAAAGAACGTTTAACGAAAGTTATCTTTGAAGAAAAGCTACGTTATTCAACACACTCCCATCCAATGATCTCTTCAATGGGATCCTTCATCTCTATTGCACAAAATTCGAAGGTAGTGTAGATGGAAGGGAAAAAACGAGTAGAGAAAAAACAAAAAGTTCAAAAACGATGATGACTTGAAAGACATCCGCAAGATGTTCGATAAAATGTCACAAAGAAACAGAGCGTCAATTCAAACAGAAATAGGACGTCAGGTCATAGAACAACATGATAGAAGTCGGACATAAAAAAAATACGCTTTGATTTATTTACATGATCAAAAAACTCAGACGCACTGTTTTATTCAAATTGTTTCATTCAAAAAACTCATAACACAGGCATATTGTTTCATTCAAATTGTGCGCCAGTATTAATAAACAATGCGCCTATTGTTTCTTTTTGAAAAAAAATATACAAATACATAAACAAAAATTTATAACAAGATATCCATAAAAATGAAAAAAAACATGAATTTTTATTTTTTTAAAAAAAATTGAACTAACGTACTGTTTCCTTTGTATAGCCGCACTGTTTGATAAAAAGCTAACTACATGCATAAATTCAAGACGTTCATTGACAAACCAAAAAAAACAAAAAATTTGTTTTGTTTACATGATCAAAATATTAAGAAGATAACTGTTTCCATAACATAAGCGCACTATTTCATTCGAACAGGGCATCAGTGTTATTCAAACAGTGCGTCTATTTTTATTTTTTTTAAAAAAAACACAAGATTAAACGAATGCATAAATACAAATTTATAACATGATATCAATAGAATGGAAAAAATCCTTATTTAATAAACAACATGTTTTTTTCTTTAAAAAAAAGTGCAAAATTATCCAGTCGTCCGTTTCATTGTATTGAAACACTGTTTGAGATTGTGAAACATTGACAGTATTTAGAGCTCTCTCTCTCTTCATATTGCCCCACCAAAAGTTCTGTCTCAAGTCCTGATACATCTTGTTACCTCCAGGGTGGATGGAGTATGGCGTCTGATGTGCCTCCCCCATGATTCTTCTCTTCAGTTCCGGATCATTAGGCACGCACAGCCATCCTTGAAATCGTACGGCACCGTCTTCATGGATCATGAACCCTGGGGCCTTCCATAAGTAAACTTTGTTCCTTATCTTCTGCATCGATTCGTCAGTCCACTGGGTCTGCACTATCTCTTCTTGTAAGGTCGGTTAAATCTGTAAACTCATCAGTACCCCTTCCAGCGAAGGTATTCGAACCTCTATCTCCAGCTTGTTAAACTCATCGATCAGTTCGGCCTTCGTGGTCCTTAACATTTGTAGACTGCCCTCTGCTCTACGGACCTTCCTACTCAATGCGTCCGCCACTACATTTGCCTTGCCTGGATGATGCTGAATGTCCAAGTTAGAGTCTTTTATTAGTTCTAACCATCTTCGTTGTCGCATGTTCAGCTCTTTTTGAGTAAAGATGTACTTCGGGCTTCTATGATCGGTGTAGACCTGACAGGTGACTTCATACAAATAATGCCACCAGATTTTGAGTGCGAATACTACAGCATCTAGTTCAAGGTCATGTGTCGGGTAGTTCACCTCATAGGGCTTTAATTGTCTTGATGCGTATGCAATCACTTGCTGTGTTGCTTCAATACGCATCCAAGACCCTGTATGGAGGCATCGCTGTAGATGCAGAATCCTTCCTCGCCCACTGGAAGGGCGAGGACCGGTGTTGTAGTTGGGCGCCTCTTCAGTTCTAGGAATGCCGCTTAACATTTGTTTGTCCACAGAAACCTTAAAGATTTACACGTCAAACTTGTCAAGGGCATAGCTATCTTGAAAAAATCCTTGACAAATCGACGATAGTACCCCTCCAATCTAATGAAGCTCCTAACTTCGGTTGCGTTGGTCGGTCTGGCCCACTCCGTGACAGCTTCTATCTTCTTCGGATCGACCCTGATGCCTTTCCCGGACACCACGTGCCCGAGGAATGTGACTTCCTCCAGCCAAAATTCGCACTTCTTCAACTTGGCATACGGCTGGTGGTTTCGTAACGTTTTCAGACTATGCATAGATGTACTTCGTGGTCTTGTATGGTTTTAGAGTAGACTAGGATGTCATCTATGAAGACCACCACGAATTGATCCAGGTATGGTTGGAAGATTCGGTTCATCAATTCCATGAATGCCGATGGCGCATTCGTAAGCCCAAAAGGCATTACTAGGAATTCGTAGTGCCCATGGCGCGTGCAAAAAGCTGTCTTGGGAATGTCACTATATCGAATGCGTAGCTGATGATATCCCGACCGAAGATCGATCTTAGAATAGATGACTGCTCCCTGTAACTGGTCAAATAAATCATCAATCCGAGGTATTGGGTATCGATTACTAATCGTGATTTTATTAAGTTCACGATAATCGACACATAACCTCATGCTCCCGACCTTCTTCTTCACGAACAGTACTATTGCTCCCCACGGCGAGACGCTAGGTCGTACATATCCCTTTTGTAGTAGTTCTTCTAACTGTTTCTTCAGCTCCTTCAGTTCCGTTGGGGCCATTCTATAGAGGGTTTTAGACACCGGAGCTGCGCCTGGTACTAAGTCAATGCCAAAGTCTTTCTCGACAGGGTGGCATTCCCAGAATGTCCTCAGGAAACACGTCTATATATTCCCTGACAACGGGTATTGCGGAAATATCTATTCCCGTCCCGGACGATGTCTCAAGACTACACAGGTAGCCTCGACATCCCTTACGCAGAAGTTTCTGCGCAGATAATGCCGACACTAGCCGTAGCTCAGCTCTCGAGCCCTCTCCATGGAAGGCAATCTTTCCGCCCCTGGGACTCTTCAGATGAATGAGTTTTCTCTCACAGTCAATGATTGCCTTATGTGTTTCTAGCCAATCCATCCCCAGAATCACGTCGAAATGATGGAGATGGAACTGGATCAGGTCGACTGGGAATTCTTCACCTCCTATCACTATTGGGGCCTGGGGGATGTGACTCGTGCACTATACGACGTCACCATTGGGTAACCCAATATGGATGGTCCTGTACATAGTGATGGTTGGGATGTCGTGACCTTCCATGAATGACGTAGATATGAACGAGTGGGTGGCACCCGAGTCAAATAACGCATAAATAGACTGAGATAATAAGTGGATGTTACCCGTTACGGCGGCGTCACTCTGTTGTGCAATCTATGGTTCCATCATGAACACTTTGCCGCTTGGCCTATTGCCCGATCCTGCCGTTTGCTTACTTAATGATCCCGGGCGAGATCGTGAGATGGCCCCTCTAGCACGGGTCGGAGCAGCAGGTGCATTCCTAGGACCATCGTCACTCCTATGACCCATCTCTCCACAGGTGAAGCAGGAGATAGTCCTAGATCGACAATCCCACACGAAGTGCACTTCGTTGCCGTACTTATAACATCCGGTGAAGTCAGGGGGATAACGCTGCGGTCTCGAGACAGTACGCTGATTACCTCTAGGGCTCAAAGGGGATCCAAGTTGCTGGTTGGATTGTCCTTGAAACCTCTTGGGCGACCCATTGTAGGATGAGGTATTACTCTGTAAAGATCTCTCTAAGGGTGCGCTATTTCCGGACCCAGAGTAAGAAGACTGGTCGAAACGTTTGCCCATTCTGCTACCACCCTGTAAGGTACGTCGTTCCTTATCTTCTTCATAAATGCTCTGCTCCTGGTTGAACACTGCTTCATACATATCCTAATAGGTTGCAAACCTCATGGCTGCAATAGCCGATTTGAGCCTCGAATTGAGGCCCCTACGGAATTGGCTCTTTTTTTTCTTCTCGGTATGGTAAAATACTGGCACGAAACGTAGGAGTTTCGTGAACTCCTGTGCAAACTCCACCACTGTCATGTCCCATACTGATGATAGGAATCCATTGGTTATCTGTAATTGATTAACAAGAAAATCTCAGTTGTGTTGAAGTTGTAATGTAGTACTCACCCAACATAAATAAAGCATCAATGTACAGAAGATATGACTTGAAATAACATTTATCACGTGTCCTGGGTCCACTATAACGTGGCCTCATTCCGTCCGCAACTACTCTTTAAATTCGTACACGCGTCTTACACAGGCCTTAGGTACAATTATTACATTTTGGGGTCCATATTAACATGGTTTCATACAGACCGTACCTAAATCATTTAATTCGTACTCAATGTCCTTTTGAGCTTATTACACATGATTCATTGAGAATACACTTATAGGTGGTATCGCTCAGTTTCCCCGTTGATCACCATCTCGGCATAGATCTCATCGATTATTTCATCGAAGCCCACTCGTCATTTGCCATTCTCAAGATATTTCTCGTTTGGCTTCCCATCTATGATTAGATCCGCATACTTTTCCCGAAAGAATTTGAACTCTCTTTGAGGATGAGATTTCAGTAAAATCTTGGCCTGAAAGACCGGGTGCTTAAAACATTCGTTCAGATCGACAGCCTTTGGCAGGGTGTGGTCACGGATCCAGTCAATGTGCTCACACAATCGGGTCCTAGTGTGATAGGGGGTGTCATTTTCAGTACATCCTCCACCTCCAATTCAACACCATAATTCATTCTGCAACATCACACGAAGTACATGCTCAATCAGTGTACGTAAACCACTTGTAACTACCCTACTTACGTCCATACGCTTCTATTTTTATGCCTTCTCTTGGTTCTTTGTAAACCCATTGCTCTAATACCATTTTGTAACGCCACGAGAAATTTATTAATTTATAAGCACGTGACGTCACTGCCGTTACGGACCGGGGTCCATAGCAAGGCAATTTCATAATAAGGTTTACTTAACAGAACGTAAAAAAAGACAATTATTACAATCATCCATAGTCGGTCTTAGGACTCAAGTACAACCATACGTTCCAAATATTACATATAATACAAGTGGGCTCACGTCAAAGCAGCTACTCAGAGGCTCCGTCCTCCTCACCTGAACCTGCACAAGAGAATCAAAGAAAACAAGAAACCCATTAGCAAAGATTCGCTCAGTAGACCCCGGGTACTGCCATGGATTGGATGTCACGTGCTATAGCCCTGTTACTTGCCATAGCACATCACACTCGGCAGTATATTAAAACCCCCTTCTTCCTTTTCGTTATCATTTTATTTAGCCTCGACTATTCTATTAACCATTCATTTATGACCCTACCATGTTATGTCTTGTCCAGCTTTCTAATCAGTATTGTCCCCATCACTGAAGTACGTGCTACAGCGATATTAACTTTCACAGTTCGACTCCGCCACCGAAGAAAGGTTAACTGTTTTCCTTCCTCTTTACTCAATTTGCGACCCTAGAATCCTCAAAAGGGGTACCATTCCTCTCCCCCATGCGACCAAGAACGATATGAGGGCCTCCGCCCCTACCAATGCGACCATAGAATCCCCCGGGATACCATTTCTCTCCCCCATGCGACCAAGAACGATCTGATGGCCTCCGTCCCTACCAATGTGACCTTAAAATCCTCCGGGGTACCATTCCTCTCCCCCATGCGACCAAGAACGATCTGAAGGCCTCCGCCACTACCAATGCGACCATAAAATCCTCGGGGGTACCATTTCTCTCCCCCATGCAACCAAAAACTATCTAAGGGCCTCCGCCCCTACCAATGCGACCATAGAACCCTCATTCTCATATCCATTAATTGCATTATAGTATTCATTGACGGTTTTATTTTAATAAGTATACTCTTAATTTTTATTACGTTCATATCGCATTATCGTATAATTATTACTCAAACAATAATCATCAACCCATACGGTCACTTCATACATCACCCTTATCTCTCAAACTCACCGCAACCTGCAAATCATCGTCTCATTACAGTCCCAAACCCCGTCAGTTCACACCATCAATCTATCCCAGTCACATATCAACAATAATTTATCGAGTACAGTCGCAGATCACATCCCAAGGGAATTAGAAGGGGGTTGGGTTACCTCACGCGTGAAGGGGAGCGGAGCGGGGTGGCAAGCTGGCGGTGATAATGATTGGCTGTGGTGGCTGGCTGGCGGTGACTGGCGGCTGAGGTTGGCGAGGCTGGACGACGATGGCGACGGCCGGCTGGGCTGTGGCGATGGCTGGCTGACAGCTTCCTGCGGCGTCGGCGGGCTGGTAGTGGGGCTTGGGGTGGGGTGGCTGGTGGTGGGGAGGCGGCTACTGGGGCGACGTCGGGGCTGCGGCTGGCCGGCCGGCGAAGGAGGATAGCGGTGGGGGAGGAGGACAACGGGGGAGACGGCCATGTAGAGAAGGAGGAAGAGGGGAGGGAGGAGGAGGGAGGAAAGGAGAGGAGGGCGACGGCCGGCGGGGTGGTGGCAGGCGACGATTGCTGCGGGGAGGGTAGGCGGCGACGGCTCTGGTTGAAGGAAGAAGCAGGGGAAGGGGAGAGAAGGGGGAAAGGAAAGGGAGAGGGGAGGGGTGATGGCGGGGCCGCTGGCGACAGGGTGGCGGGGGGCGAAAGCGGCGGCGGTGAGATTTGATCCAAGAAAGAAG
This sequence comes from Drosera spatulata, assembly GCA_035668315.1. Classification (NCBI taxonomy): domain Eukaryota; kingdom Viridiplantae; phylum Streptophyta; class Magnoliopsida; order Caryophyllales; family Droseraceae; genus Drosera; species Drosera spatulata. Next base: position 39,014 of record JAOVYX010016716.1, read on the forward strand.
GGGAACAGGGAGAAGAAATGGGTAGTGAGGGGATTGGGGAGAATCGGAAGGGGGCACGTGTCGTCCTGTGGTTGGGCGGATTATGATAGTTTGAGATTACGTTATCCTTTAGGTTTATATTTGGTATAATTATTTTAACTGTTCGTTGAAGTAAATATATGAAAATTCTCAGAATTTTATAACGAGTTTGTATTTATAGTTAAAACGACAATCGAAAAAAATAAATTTTCTCAATTTATTACATACATAATCTGCTACACTCCAATTTTTGACAAAATATATTTTTTTAATATGTGAAATTGAGAACAATCTCTTTTTATGTAATCTGATGCAAGTGTTTTATAAGGGAATACAACTTATCATTATGAATCATAAATATCTCGAAACAAGGTTCTTGATGCAGACAAGAGATATGAATATGCTGTATCACAAAAGTTCAATGATTTAAGATTTAAAAAAAACTAAAATATATATTAATTTTTTAAAACAAATTTGAAAAATCTCTATAATAATTTATTAACTTCCACGTATAACAGAAATGTTTTTCCCCAGATATCCCCAAATATTTTCTATCGACATAGTGAAACGAGCCTCTGCACTGAAAACTACAGGGCAAGAAATAGGTGCTCGTGTGGGACCGGACATACCGAAGCCCACTCGCAAAATTCACCTTTTCATTCTCCCTCGAAGAGCTCCTCTCATCCCAGAGTCTACTAGGTAACTAACCCCTTTCCTCCCTTTATCCATTCTCCGGTACGCTCAAAATTAGGGTTTGAAACTAGCATCTGATTTCACTACCTTTTCTCTCGATATAATCGTCGTAGTTATTGATGGTGGAAAAAACGCTGAAATTTCGATATGAATTTCATGTGAAGCTGTTGCGTTTCTCTGTAGGATTGTGAGAAGAATTCTTGGAGCTAGCGACCGGAATCAGCTCAGTTCTCCATGCGAGTTTATTCGATTTTTTGTAATCACGAGATATGTGTTTGCCTGATGTAATTTAGATCCTTAGAGATTGCGGGGTTCGCTATGATATATGAGACTTGATCACATTTTGAGGAATTCACTCAATTCGTGGAATAGTAGGCGAACGGGAAAAATCATCAAAAGTGTGTTGAATTGTTTAATTATAGAGATAATTAGAAGTTTCTTACAAACGGTTGTGTTGCTAGTATACATGGTCTTCCCAAGTGCGGTTCGTAAATATGCGTGGATCAATTTTTGTTGAACACAACAAATTATGTATATCTTAAATCCTAAAACATTTTTAGGTTAAAAAAATGTAAAATTTATTTGTTCATTCGGTTTGGAGAATAAGTTAAAGTTTTTCTTGATAAATTTATCTTACCAAAATGGGAGCAACTATATGTAGGTGGAGGGAGTTTCGTCCTAAGAGATTGTGACATTTGACACCTTTTGAAGAGTTAACCCACACTTGGGATTGTGAGATTGTGTAAACTAATGTATTCGTTGGTGAGTAGAGTTTCAAATTGATACTATTTGACCATTCTGTCATATATTCAAATTATTTGATAGTCTGCAATGCTGAAATGACGTGATTATCTATAGTTGGAGGAATTATTGTCCCGACTCTGAATTCTTAAAAGCATATTCAAGATCTATGTACCAATGTGCTAGTGTAGATCTGACCTCTGAATATGCGACTTCTACTAAATGCGATGTTGAATGTTATATGGACTGTAAAAAATTTCTCAATGCTTCCTGTTTATCCTTATCAAAGATTGTTTGGTTTAATGGATCATTGACTATGTAAAACAGTGTTCTGTATGCTTTCGAGGGTGCCAAAGATAAAATGAGAAGAAGCCTAGAAGGTTATAATGTGATATTATAATCGAGGGTAATTTAGAAGAAACTACTGAAACTTCTTGGTCAGCCCTGCGTTCGATTGAAATGGCCATTCAGCAAAATTAAACTACCCTATTAGAGATTATTAGTGACTTAGAGATTAGTTGCTCTGTTGTTAATGATTAAATCATGGCAAGTAGGACCATGGAAGTTTCTTTTAAGATTTCCCCCTTTTTTGATAAGGAAAATGTCCGGAAAATACAACTTGAAAGATTTTATTTCAAGGATTTCAAGGAGTTATCACTAACTTTCATATATTCCCACAAGGTACCACTTCACCCCTACCTCACTCCTCATCTCATCCGAAGTAGTACGTCTATAAACAAAGTAGTACATCTATAAAAAATGATGTCTCTGAAAAAAAGATAGTACGTCCATCGAAAACCTGCCGGAGCAGCTAGTACGTCCGACCAAAACACCTAGTACGTCCGGCAGGAATCCGATCGAGCAATTAGTACGTCCGTCGGAATCCGACCGGACTAACTAGTACGTCCGACCGAAACTAATACATCCGTCGGGAATCCGGCCGGTAATAGTACATCCGTCGGAATCCGGCCGGTAATAGTACGTCCGTCGGAATCCGGCCGGAGCAACTACTACGTCCGTCGGAATCCTGCCGGAGCAACTAGTACGTCCGGCAGAATTCGACAGGAGCAAATAGTACGTCCGTTAGAATCCGGACGGAGCAACAAGTACATCCGTCAATTTCTCCTTCGCAAGAACTTGTGTTGGGAAAACTGGAAGTTGTAACTTAAATGAGGTGCATCTCATAGGAAGAAGTCGAAGCCCAAGCAGAGAAAGTATAGAACACATGGCATACGCATATCATGACACAAAGTCGAGAAATAACAGTGTCATATCCATATAGCAGGTTAACTATGGATAGCAACAATGAAAGTCAGAAGATTCATACAGATTTATCTCCTTCAGGTTGACCATTTTAGCGAGTTCGCGTTGTTTGAAGGCAGTCGCTCTGTCTGAGATGGTTGCCTGTCCCAGAAATAAAAAAGCCACAGTGTAACAGTATGAACAAATTTACCCCAATGCAGAAGAAAATTTTGTATCAAACATTCATGCCAAGGATCCCAATTCACTGAAAAGAGCAGGCTCCTTCACTAATTGACCAAACCAACGGGGGGAAAAAATCACCTTTATTGATTGCACTGCACGGACATAGTCTTTTAAGGGTTCTTCAAAGTTCATTAACAAATGATGAGCCTGTATGTAAGTAGGAGTAAGTTCAGACAGATCGAGATAGCTAGAACAGCTTTACCAAGCAAACATACCAATTACTAACAATTGGTGGACGTACTAGTTGCTTGCTCTTCTTGTTCTTGTTTGTCGTCGTTGGAGCGGAGATTGCAGAGGCAGTGATGGCAAGGTGGCGAGGTTTGGGGGATGAGAGGACAGGGTGATGTGTGTGGTGTTACATGGTGCTCATCTATTTTCATGCTTGATGCAGGGCTGACGAGGAACCTGTTGATCCCAAGCATTATCTTGAGAAGACTTGTAAGCCAAAGTGTGTCAAACCACTTCATGCTTACGAGGTACCCAAGGCTTCTTTTCAGACCAAATTGTTTTATTCTAGACCTGATGGAACTTGTAGGAGTGTTACTCTAGTAGGATAATTATCTAGGTATTCTGTTCGCCTTTATTAGACACCTATATAGAGAAACTTAGAAGTCCTACATTGTTAATCACAAAGCTAGTGATTGGTCATATGTTGAAACTTTAAAAATATAGTTACCCCTAGACGTTTCTTATAATGGCCAAATTCCAATCGTGACAGGCAAACCATTTTAACAATATTTCGCTCTATCGTATACCTAGGGTATCATTTCGCGCAATATCTTCATGGTAATGATATTTAAGATATTCCTTGATGGCTTCTGAAAAGATTAAAAAGGCTATTGAAATATGAACATTAACCACGAAGATCTTTTCTTAAGAAGAAAACCTTGAAAGGAGTTTGAGGTTGATTAGGGTTGTAGGATTAAGCATTACAGCACTTGAAACTAAACCTGTCTAAAAATCAGAATGACTGTATCAAGAAGTGCCATCTTGGTCTACATTGATGTAAAAAAGCGAAACGATTTTCATGTTGCTTATATGTGTAGGCTAGTTGGTATTAGTTTTTATCATACATTAAGGGAGTTTGTAAAATCCAGAAGCCAATAATTTATATATATATATATATGGGAGCTGATAACTGGTATACGTTGGTTATGTAACCTTACACCGCCAACAAAGGTCAGCCGTCCATTTGAAAAATGAACATTTGGATTAAATTCAGATTCATCCCTATCCGATAAAAAGAATCCCGGATATCGGGATGAATTATACCGGATATATAAAAAAAACCTTCCGGGATTCTTTTTCCCGAATGTATAAAAAAAACAAAGCCTTCCAGGAAAAAGAATCCTGGATACATCAATGCCTTCCGGGGTTCTTTTTTTCGGAAGTATAAAAAAAAAAATACCTTCCGAAATAAAGAACCCCGGATTCCAGGAAAAAAAACCTCGAAAGACCTGAAAATTCTTTGAATCTTGGCCGTCCATTTCACAAATGAACGGTTAAATAATATTGATGGTATAATCCTTCCCAGCCAACGTATGTCATTTATCATCACCCTATATATATATATATATAGTGGCTTTTGATGTTTTGACAAAATACCCAACCTTTTATTTTCTGTCCTACACAAGGAAGGGGTAAATGTATCCAAAGAGTTAATGGCACAATACGCTCTACATATATCATTCTCTAAATTTATCATTCTCTATTTAAATGCCTTGGCTTCAGCTAGGAATTGCGCTGCTATCTCGTTTTTTGTCCTCCTCTTGCATGAAATGTCCCCCATCAATGCTGATGTGCCGCTGCATCTTCTCAACTGATGCTTCTGTTGTTTATAACGAGGAATCATTTATCTCCTCGATATCTCAATTTTTAGGCCTGCGTGAAGAGAATAGAAGGCGATGAGAGTGGCCACAAGCACTGCACTGGTCAGTACTTCGATTATTATTCATGTGTTGACAAATGCGTAAGCTTCAACGTTCCTCTTCCGCACCATCGGCTGTCGGCATTAACTGAAAACCCATGCTTCTACTTATTCGACTCTTTTGTCCTGCAGGTTGCCCCTCGGCTGTTCGCTAAGCTGAAGTGAGGATAAAATGATAACCTGTTGTCATCATTTTTTGATGGACAATTGTTTTCATTTTCAAATGGCTGTTTTCTTAACAGGGTTAAGCGCCCGGAATTTCTCTGCTTGTGTTGACTACGTCTAGTCTTGAAAACGGCTATGAACTTGCATCTTTGTTAATAAAAGGAAGTTGTAATGTAATAGGTCTCTTCCTGAGACTTCCAGTTTTGGATACTTACAGTTCGCCTTACGCAAAAAACTTCAAGCATTGTTTATCAGACTGGAATCAGGTGATGATACGATAATGTTACTCCCTTTGTCTCACGAAGATTGAGACATATATGTATTTTGTATTATTCAATATGTATGAATACAAGTCTTGTTTTCATATCAAATTATATCTGATCGTTCTGTAATATGTATTGGATTGAAACAAGTAATTTAAACAATTATTAATGTTTTACGATAAATTTATAAAAGATTGTATTTATATCGATATGCGTATAAAATCAAAGTGTTTTATCTTTTTTTGGATGGAGGTAGTATTTTTTAAGACGGACATATGATATCGCTTTCAAAACAAATGGCCTGCAAATGGTACGCTTAAAAACCTTTCAGTTGACTTGCAAACTTACAATTTCTTGGACATTCTTGATTCAGACAACACATGCCCGAAAAACTTGTTTGGTATCGTGGATGTTTTTTTTTTTTTTTTTTCTTATTTTCGTTTTATTTATTGATAAAATAAAAGTGTTTATTTTTTATTTTTTTTTCAAACGAATGAAATAGAAAAAAGGTTTTATTTTTGTTTCTTGTGTCATTTGAATACAACATTCAATATCTTTCTAATAAAAAAAATTATTTAGAAAATATTTTCGATTTTTGTTATTAATTCTTTGTTTATGTTACTCGTTTAGGATTTTATAATTTTGAACCGTGATACAAAACAATCCTCTTATAAACAGTTTCAATTTTTCATAGAATTGGATTACTAAATGGTGAACCAAGCGTGACATGATTCAGCACACAGCACAAACCCTGGGCCATGGTCATGGGCTAAGCCACATGTTGTTTCACAAGTCCGATCTCAGTGGACTTCTCCAGATGCTTCCACATGTGATGTTCTTGCTACAATCACAATGCCATAAAACATGGACACTAGTTCTTCGGTCTTAAAGAAGCTAATGTCAAGATGATGAATTTCAGACTCCTTATGAATTTGTAACATTAATTACTTTTACATGTTCACAATCAAAATTTTACATGTAAATACTTTCGGAATTTTTATTTGGGTTTTAACTAATTTCAAGTGGAATTGTTGGTAAAAGCAAGCATTCATGAGTAAAATTATTAATGAATACCTATATTTTTGGAAACTGTTTCCCAACTGACATGCTAGACAAAACAACTGTTTTTTCAAATTAGAGTTCCATCTTAGTCATCGTTCGACCATAATCATTACATCTTAGTTCTTTCTCTTCCAAACTATGTTGTTACAATTTTAATCTTCTAATCAAATTTTCAAAAATAATTTGATATTTATTTGATATATTTATTCATTATTCAAATGAGATCCACACACAAATAATTCTTAATACATTGTAAACCCATCATTCTGAAAAATATCATCATAGTAACATATATATTACATACATTTCAAATCCACCAGTATTTTGTTTCACGCATTCAGGCATAGATCGTTTCTCTATGCCAAAATAGAGCCTTCCATCACGGTAACCGCTTTCCCTTGAAGCTTTACACGGTTATTTTCCTCATCTAAGTGCAATTTCACAGTCCCGCTCCGAGGAGATGCCTGGGACCAGACATCACAACGAACTTGTAAGCAGACAGTGGTAAGTAGTATAAAGAGAAGTAAATCAGAGAGAAAGACCAGGAGAGATACCGCAAAGGCCACAAAATTCTCCTTGTTCAGCCTTTTCGACCAATATGGTGCCAAAGCGCAATGTGCGCTTCCACAAACAGGATCCTGAAAAGATCTCTGTTTTCGTGAATACAACTAGAACGATGAAAGAGTTTCACGTTCATACAGAAAACCTAACGCAGAAAGCTCCGACATAGGTGCAGGGGAACTAAATAAAAGTTAGCATGCATCTAATCCACAAATGACGATTGAAGAAAGAAGGAATTACAGTTGGAAACCTTATATGATCAAGCTTTTAGTACAATTGCGAACGACTACTTTCATAATGTTAAGAACATAGTGTCCAGAAACGATCTGATTGATTCAAACACTTCACTTTGATGTTTATAATACTATAACTGTGGATATGAATGTGCCCTGAGTTCAAGAGAATCCCTTGAAATTAAGAAAAAAATCTTTGATCCGCCATCAGATCCAAGAGTTGTCATGAGTCATGACCCAGAGAACAAAGTAGAGATTGAATTTTTCAGGACAGTATATATCTCATATGGTAAACATATATGCAACTCCTAAGCAATCAAATATAGAACGGTTTCCATGAGGCTTGGGGGATATAGCTTTCGCCATGGGCTGCGAGTATAGAAGCTTTGACAAAGGAAATAAGAGAGATAGAAAGAGCTTCACAGTAAGCAACTGATGGGTGAAAAAGGAAGAAAAAAAAAAAGATCGGTAATTTTAAAACAGGTCTTATCTTTCTTAGACTTAAATCAATAACTACTTCATGGTTGGGGCCATTATATGATACCAAATAAAAACTTAGATCAACCACTACTTAGATCAACAATAAGCATTTTTCGTTATAAGTACCTCTATAATCCCGAGCTTTGGGCAGAAAAAGTGACTAAAGAAGTCAAACCCAGATTCAGGTGGAGCCTGTCCGCTAATGATGATTCCCCTGCCAGAACATTGCCGAATATCTTCAGTCTGTGGTTGGACATTTTTGACAGCCTCAGCTGAAGCAAGGACAACCTGAACACAGAAACAATTGTTACAATCATCCGCGTACAAGGTAAATCGACTTCGGAGTAACCAAGGGTCCATTTGGGGTGCATATATTATGCCAGCCCTATAGATTTTAAGAAGCAAGTGATTTTTGAAATAAAATGTTTGACTTTTGGCCTATAGGGAGTTCTAAGATATCCTGACAGTAGTAAATAAGCTCCACTTTTGAGTTTACTGTAATAACAGGTTTTTCTAAATTTTAAATTTTAAGTTTTAAAATTTTATTTATTTATTTATTGAGCCCTGATATGTATTGAATCAACATGGTGCAAACATGGAGGACAGGGCAGAGCAAATAATGTTTCAACTTACAAAGAGGTCATCATCAGTGGTTGTCCTCTTTACGTCGATAACAGGAGCACCACCCAAGGCCTTAGAAATGGAGAAAGTCTCGAACGAGTTATAATCAGTCAAGGCAATTGTCGGAAAATCTAGTTCAATGACCAGCAGCTGTTGTGATAAACCATTCTCATGTTTGCCAGAATCAGATTTGTTGATTCCCTGGACTCTCTTAGCGGTCAAAATCCCCGAAAGAGTTGAGAACTCAATCACGTCGCCACTAGCCAAACCGGTGGTGAAGCAAAAGTGAGAGGCCGCTAAGGTCGCATGCCCACAGATTTTCAACTACAAAATCATTTGGGCATCAAGGAGTAAAAGCACTGTCTTAGTACCAAGTACTACTAGTACCTGTCTAGAAATCTTGTCCTAAAACAAATTAACACCGCATAGGCATTCAAGCTGCAACTAAGGATTTATGAATTCATCATCAAATTTTCCCACACGGGGGATAAAGCACCGAAGAAGTTATTCACGAAACAATTAATTGGACAAGTAACCTTTTCTTCATATTGTTTGAGATGACACAAATAAAAAAACGTTATCTGTGTTTCGGGAGGGAGAGAGTAGGAACATAAGTATTAAATCTTTGGATTTCATATCAAAATCAATTGACAATGAAAAAAGTAACCCAAAATCTATATATTATTTTGATTTTTCAAATTTCAACCCCAGTAAAAGTGCAAAACAGCAGCTAATTTGCTGTTGTTGCAGCAACACTATAGGCGTTTTATCACAGGCTGTGTTTTAGGCAGCATTTCCTCTACAATGCCTAAAGTCGATTACTAATCAATGTCTCATTCCAAAATTACCAATCAACAGAAAAAAACAAGAAAAGACCTCAGCAACTGGGGTGAACCAGCGGAGATTAAACCTAGCAACATTCTCATCCACCCGAATCAGGAAACAAGTCGCCGAGATATTGAACTCGCGCGCCACAGCTTGCATCCATTCCTCCGATCTTTCTTCCTCTAATACACAGACCGCCGCCGGGTTCCCCTTGAACGTGGAATCCGCGAATGCGTCTACCAGCGCATACTTGACGACGTCTCCTCTTGGTTTCGCCATTGCTGCACTGAAGTGGAGAAGAGCAGTGGCTTCCTCCTCAGTTCAGATTTATTTGGAGGAATCTGCAGCACCCGTCCGTCGAAAGGAAAACAACGGAATTTTTAAAATTAAGAAAACAATGCATTTTGGTTTCTTTCTAGTGAGTAGTGACGTAGAGGATGAGGTGGAGGGATAATGCTATGAGTTGAAAGTGTCCTATGTATGAGTTTCAAGTGCATCCTTCGCTTTAAAATAACGGCCCCTAGAGGCTGCCGCAATAATTTGTCATACCATTTATAACAGGATTTCTACCCTTATTTTTGTTTTATAATGTTATATTTTTTTCGTCTTAACATAAATGTTATAATTTGACCATATGTATTTATCGAGATGAATTTTAACTCGCATCGTAGAATGATCAAATATTTTTTTTGAAAAATTAGTGTGAAATATTAATGATAGTTTAAATTATGTGATTCAACTTTACGTTATTAGCGTAATTTCTTACTTCATTAATACGACAAACGAAAATTTTCAAAATACGTATTAAATAGTAAAAAAAATAATCAAATCCAATATTTTTTTATACGAAGGAAGTAGTGTTTTGTTTAGATTTAAGAGTCAATTTCCATCCATACTATTCAATGGTTTTCCCCTTCTCTATCTTGGTCGAAACAAATTATAACGCCCAAATTTTTATTATTATTAATTTTACATATGACGCATTGTCGTTGGGTCCAACGTCTCACCTATACATTTTGACTAAATCATAAGAATTAAGTTAAGTTCACTTATACATCATTAGTTTAGAAACTTTTGATACATTGAATCATAAGTCAGAATATCACATTTGCAGTGGAATTTACTTCTCTTTCTAAGATCAGAACACCTTTCAAACATGAGTTACATGTAGTATCAAAATTTTAGGTCACACTTCTCCTCTAAGTCTTGCTCTTGTAATAAAAAGAAGAGGAAAGACACAGAAAAATAGTTTTCGTGAGCTATAAGAGCTCAATAATGTGTCGGGCCCCTTATCAAGAGTTACACGAGAGAAGAAGATAAGAAAAGAAAAAAAATGATCACTTGGGTCCTTTTTTCCGGCACTCTGGAACTATCATGTCAATCTGATATTTACAATTATCATCTCAAAAATACAGTGAAGACAGACAATAAGTACCCTCAGTGTTATACTTGTATCCTTGACGATATTTATTCAATTTCAACTTATCAAGATTTATTCAGATTTAGTAAAAGAGACACAACGACGACATAATGCTCTTTATTTTTTATACCACGGAGTTATCCCACCAACTATGAATTTTATACTCCTTTTACTCACTCATCCTCTTTATACCAGAAATCAAAACACAACACAAGCACATACATCATCTTATTATGGCACACAGCAGTTGCAATCAGTATTTTACATCACTCACATTTAGTGATTACGTTCAAAGATTCCAACGCATATTATTATACTCACGATATAATAATACGTATCGACACACAATAAATCTAAACATTACCTTCTTACACCGCTTTCCACACACACATGCTCGATTTTTCCTTTATGTGTCAACGAGTAGTGTCTCCAGCTCCTATAACATCTTAGGATTCACATATTAATACATTCCCTTATGAATATTTGTTTACGTAATGGAGTTAAACATATTTCGTCGTATTTCATGAAAAACCATCATATTAATATTATGAGGTAATATTGAATTTTCTACTAACCCTTGATACATATTTTGATTGTCCATGATGATGATTTTATATATTGAATATCATTAAAGGTATTTGTAAACATTTGAAATTATTTTGGGATCAAAACAATCACTCCTGGTCCAGAATGGTTTTAGGTGACATCTCGACCTTTGGGACGAGCATTCCGACCTTTAGGACGAGCGTCCCAGCCTCTGAATGTGCATCCCAGTCTCTGAAATGAGCTTCCCGACATATGAAACGGGTGTCCCAGATTCTATTCAACATGACCTTTGGATGTATTTAAATCTATAACTTCTTGTATACAACTCTAAAAATCTTAATATCCCACATTCTATCCAATATGACCCTTGAACGTATTTAAATCATGATTTATTAACTTCATTAGAAACTAAATGTGAGAACTTAACATAATTAATATCAAAATATATCAAAGAGTATAATATTTCACTAAATTTCTAATCAAGATGATCACCTTCTTTTAATAACGATGAAGGATTCTCGTCGTACTCGTCTTACCACCTAACTTCTCCTCTTCTCCTCAAACTTCTCCTTCTTTTTTTCTCTTGTTCAACTCTAATCTTATATGATAAAGAGTGTCTTGTTTTATGTTTGCAAGGCATTTTCAAGAACAAGAGAGTTTGTATTTATAAAAAATTAAATCATTTAAAATAGTTTAAGTGGATAATTAGTGGGTATTTAGTGGACAATTAGTGTATAATTAATTTAATTTAGATGAAGTAGAAATTGACATAAAGAAAAATAAGTACCAAAATTGGATTTAGATCATTTTCGTATAAATACGATATTTTCATATTAAAACCGTATTTTTCCGTATTTATGTATTAGCGTTACATTTCATTCATATTTTATATTTTTTTCTTATTATATCGTCGATCAGGTCTTTTAACCTCCTAAAATAAATTATAACATACGATAATTTACTATTCACGTTAATTATCGTGAAACTAAAATTTACGAAATTTTTCAGGTCCTTATCATATTTTGTCATGATTTTGACAAAAGAATTTTGTAATCCCGTTATATGAATTACGACATTCAATAATATACAGTTTTTGTTATTATTTAAAAAAATAAATTATCTTAAATTTTCAGATCTTTACACAAATTCTCTAATTGTTTTTTTTTTCCTGAAAAAGCACGAATCTCATATGATAAACAAAAATTAGAAATTCAAACACAAAATCGCAAAAACCTTGAAAAATGAAGGGGTCAAATTGGAGAAACCAAAACCGCAACGGAATTAGAAAATCAGAAGCGAAAATCAAAACAACTTTATAAAATAAAATGATTATGTGTAAACAAACTTGAATATTATATTCGAATGAAATAAAAAACAGAAATCGAAAATCATTTTTTCTTATTTTTTGTCTCTGTTTCATCCCTATAAAAAAATAGAAAACTGAAAATCAAAAATTAAAAGGATATCAAACAGTTTTGTTTAATCAAAAAATGAACGAAAGTAAAATCAAAAAATTAAAATGATACCAAATAGACCCCAAATATCATCTACCTAATTTCCATCAAAAAGCATCGAAAAAAGAAAATCCGGAGAGATTAACAATTGAAGCTTCAAAATTTTTCAATACTTAAGATTATGATCGAGTTTAATTTGAGTTAATCATGGTTTGATGATTATTTAGGTGCAATTTCACGTATTCCTCATTTTATAAGCATGCGTACTTTTGCTTTAGGAGCATTTTGGAAGTTGTTTCAGAATGATTGTGTGTACATGAAGCTGAACACGTGTACATGATTGATAATATTACACTAAAAAGAACCATAGGTGCAAAAGCAAAGAGCTTTGACTTTGTGACCACGGTGGACGTGGATATGCTTTAAGCATGCGTATGTGTCAACTTCATGTCACTTGTATCATGCAATTAAGGCATTAAAAAAAAAAAAAAACTGCATGTGTTGCTTGTTGGCTTGGAGATGTTTTGCTATTTGAAAATTAAGAATAAAACTGACCAAAAAACATAAAAAATAAAATAAAAAATAAATAAAGAATAAACATCGCGTTTTAAAAAAACCTAGTGCGCGACCACTCGTCACCCTTTTTACCTATAATATATAAAGTGTGAAAAGTCGTCGCGCTTTATATCATGAAGTGGCGATAGTTTATTAGTAACAAACACATTATTAACACTACGGCTTGTCGTGCTTTATATGTACACGTCAATTATATATCCCTACGTATTATTGTCTTTTTTTTGGTCGTGTCCTATTTTAATCTAATTTTGTAACGACCAAGTGAAAAATTTATTTGTCACAAATGTTATGTGGGTATTCTATTTTTTCTATTCCTCATAAATTATAATATTCAATAATAATTATAATATTAAACACATATTTTGAGGATTTTTGTTATTTTCTTAATGATATAACAGAATTAATCCAACGATTCAGGATTGAAGAACAAAACTTAAACTATTATTAATTTTTCACAACTATTTTACGAAAAATGATGTTTAATCTTGAAGGCATTGGGTTCGAATCCCACTATCCTCAAAATTCAGGTTGGTCACGCTCGTTGATTTCGGTCAAACCTTTACCCGATGCTGGAGGAGGGGGGAGGGGGGCGCCTTCTCAGTGTCCAGGGGATTAGTCGAGGTGCGCGCGAGGTGATTCGGACATTCTCGTCATAAAAAAAATGACGTTTAATCGTCCTGTAAATGATTCATAACAGAAAAAGCTTTTTGTGCCTTGCGTTTTGGGATTGCAATTTATGTGGAAGGAAATAATAATTTTTACTAATATATTAATGTCACCCCTCTAATTATAACAAGACGTTTTATTTATTTATTTATTTATTTATTTTTGTATCTATCTCTACATGGACCTCTCCATGTGACATTCAAGCATCCTCACGCATAATCTCTTCCATTACATTTCTTGTTACATCGATTTCTCTTTCATTTAAACTCCATGAACTTAACAATGTTCCAAGCAATTTTACAAGCACCATAACATTTCAATCATTGAAGCATTCTTGTGTCAATCTTGGTCATTTGAGGTGTTTTAGTTGTAACCATTACGCAAGTTAATTTCACAATAGCCATTATAAACTAATGATATATCGTGATGTTTAGTTACTTACTCTACGTCTAACACAAAAGTCAATCCAATACTGAATTAAAAAGTGAAATTGCTAATCCCCTGGAACTCACCCCATGGGCTTCATCTTTTTTTTTTTTTTTTTTTTTTTTTTTTTTTTTTTTTATTTTT
>JAOVYX010016717.1:0-23908 GCA_035668315.1 Drosera spatulata
ATTGCAAATATGATGGACTTATGGGGCGGTTCTGTGAAATTCCAGTGCAGTCTAGCTGCATCAATCAGTGCTCTGGGAATGGATATTGTCGTGGTGGTTTTTGTCAGGTTAACAACGTCTTTCCCTTAATTTATATGTTTTCTATTATTTTGTTAGTTATTCGGAATTTTGGATTGTGCCTGTTTACTTCTGATGATGAAGCAGGACTTGTATGTATTGAGATCATAGCATATTGGAACTGATACATCTTTTGAAAATGTACTTTTGAGAAAATGATCATGAAACTGATGCATGAGGGCTCAACACGAAAGTTGCAAATCCAGAAAACCACAAAGAAAGGCTTGCAGGGGAAAAAAACATTAATGGGAAGTATGAAGTATATTGCTTGTAAAAATTTTAAACAGGAAGGTTGACCAAAACCCCCTTGTCAATCAAACAGAAGCCTGACTGGCATCTCTTTTGACGTATAGAAACTTGAGAGGAGTATAGAGGAGGTCACATGGATTGGCTTTGATGTTGACGATATTAGTTTGCTTCATCTTATCACAATCCTGAGATAGTTTGTTCTAGGCATTGCTGTCTTTGATTTGTTACTCATTGATATGTGATTCTGTTATCAGTGTCGCAGAGGCTGGTTTGGAGCAGATTGCAGCATCCCATCTGTTTTCTCATCGATAAAAGAATGGCCTTGTTGGCTACGTCCTGCTCAGGTTGAGATTCCTGATACTACTGCCCAATTTGCAGATAGTTCTGTCACTCTCAATGCAGCAGTCAAGAAGAAAAGGCCTCTGATTTATGTTTATGATTTACCCCCCGAGTTTAACAGCCTTCTCCTTGAGGTAAGGCAAAACCACTCAAGCTCTTCCTGGCACCCTGGATTTGTGAATAGAATACGAAACTCATGCTTAGTTCAGGGCATATGACGTGACAGGGACGACATTTCAGATTTCAGTGCGTGAATAGACTATATGATGAGAGGAATGCTACATTCTGGACTGACCAACTATATGGTGCTCAGGTGCAACCTCACGTTGTGATTTTCTCTGTAGAAAATTTGTCATGTATACTCCTAGTCCGTTTTACGTACTCGTATCCGTGCATCGTAGCATAAAAACTAATTTGTATTCATGTTATACGACATTGATTTTAGTTCGTACTTATGCTAAGTTCCTATTCTTTGTGATTACAGATGGCATTTTATGAAAGCATCCTATCTAGTCCACATCGAACATTAAACGGCAATGAAGCCGATTTTTACTTTGTTCCAGTTCTTGATTCATGTATCATCACCCGTGCTGATGATGCCCCCCACCTGAGTATGAAGGTATATTGACTCAACAAATAGTATGCAATATGCACAACGAAGCCGAATTTTACTTTGTTCCAGTTCTTGTTTCAATGATTTTTGTTGTACTTGTGAAATTCACCAGGATCACAGAGGTTTAAGAAGCTCCTTCGCGTTGGAGTTCTACAAGAAGGCATATGATCACATTGTGGAGCAGTATTCTTACTGGAATCGGTCCTCAGGAAAAGATCATATTTGGGTACGACATAGATAATATTGTTTACTCAAGTATTCAATATGTGAACGAGCTAGATTGTCCAAGGTGTAAGGCATCCTAAAGTGCCATAGCCTCTGTCTAGCACATTAAGCAATTTTTTTAGTGCTATGAATTCTGAATGCTCCAAGGGCAATGCGAAGCACCTTTCTCTCCATCACCTCGTCTAGACCTTTTGTTAGACCTTCGCATAACTGTAATTTGAATGATGAAATTTTCTCTTGGCACTAAACACCTGCTGTGGATCGTATTATTTAGAAGGCTATTTACAAAATTCCCTCTCCCATGCCAGCGAGAGCCTGTTGATAGCTTTCTAGATAGTTTAGCTGATTGCATGTTTTCTTCCTGAGGCAGTTTTTTGCGTGGGATGAAGGTGCTTGTTATGCTCCTAAGGAGATATGGAACAGCATGATGTTGGTCCATTGGGGAAATACAAATTCAAAGCATAACCATTCAACCACAGCGTACTGGGCCGATAACTGGGACGGCATATCGCTTGCTAGAAGAGGCAATCATCCTTGTTTCGACCCTAACAAAGATCTTGTCCTTCCTGCTTGGAAACGGCCTGATTTAATTTCCTTGAAGTCCAAACTTTGGGCAAGGTATGCATAGCACCAGGATTTTTAATCCCAGTGACTCTTCACTTTCCGTTTTCCTTTCTTTGACTGTTGGGTTGCTTGCTGCTGAAAAATAATCCCTTTGTCTCCTCCTTCAAGAAGGCCTGCTCTCGCCCTGTGCTTTTAGTACTCAGCATCTCTTTGTGCCTGAATGCACCTAGCGCCTTTCTCAAACTCTCGTGCTGTCAATTGTCAATTGTAGTCAATACCCTGAAAACCATTGCTCCACTTCGCAGACCTCGCGATCAGAGGAAACATCTGTTTTACTTCAATGGAAATCTAGGACCAGCCTATGCAAATGGAAGACCAGAAGCTGCGTGAGTTGACCACAACATATTGACCTCTTCTCTGATCATGTCTACGTCAACCTATGTAAACAACAAAACTAATTTTCAATCTGTATCATTGTCTTCATATTCAGGTATAGCATGGGTATAAGGCAGAAGCTGGCTGAGGAGTTTGGCTCGACCCCAGATAAGGACGGGAAGCTCGGGAAGCAACACCAGGATGACGTGATTGTGACCCCAGTGCGGTCTGTGGATTACCATGAAGCTCTTGCTGCTTCTCTTTTCTGTGGTGTATTGCCTGGAGATGGCTGGAGTGGTCGATTTGAAGACAGTGTCCTACAAGGTTGCATTCCAGTAGTCATTCAGGTAGTATTAGTTACTACTTAATAGTCTTCCTTTGTGAAGTGCTGAACCTTTTCCTCGACTGGGAAATTAACGAAAAAGATCGAAGTCTACGAAATTCTTGGCATATAGCACCCCAATATCACTATCATCTACGGCATAAAGCGTCCATCAGAGCTACTTCTATGTACCTCATGCTACTTGTCTTTCATAGTCAGTCCTCAAAATATCCACGACAAAAACAATCTTCAATGGCAAAATTTTGCGTCATTTCCCTGTTGGCATAGAGGTTCATTAACATGTTTGATACCTTTTGTTGTTGCTTTTTTATCCAGGATGGCATCTTCCTTCCATACGAGAATGTGCTCAACTACAATAGTTTTGCCGTTAGGATTCGGGAAGAGGAAATCCCAAACATGATAAAGATTCTCCAGGTAAAATTTTGTTCCATTATGTGCTATTGGTATCCATTTCTGGAATCTGGAACTTATCTTGGCAATTGTCTGAACTGATTCCGCTTCATTGATTGCAACCTGTAGGAATTCGATGAGACAGAAGTAGAATTCAAGCTCGCTAATGTGAAGAAAATCTGGCAGCGTTTCTTCTATCGTGATTCTATGCTATTGGAGGCCGAGAGGCAGAGATTAGCCTTTGGCCGTGTGGAGGATTGGGCTACAGAGTTGGCTCAACTAAGTGAAGACGATGTTTTCGCCACATTTATCCAGGTATGATTTCCTCATAGTAAATCCAAAATTTTCTAAGTACCCATGTCATTTTTGGATGGACAGAATGGTATTTTAAGAAGCATAGTCAACCTAAATCATGCTACTCTGCATAGCCAACCTAATCTATGCTACTCTGCGTAGTCAACCTAAACTATGCCACCCTGCTTACCAACCCGCACCACGACGACTTCAAGCATACGCCGAGACCATGATTAGAAACCGATACTACAAGCTAAAACTACAGGCTGCGCGCCATTCTATATTCAGAATATTCTTGGAAAAACATATTGCTTCATGTTTATAACTCCATCCATCACATCGTGTGCAACTGATCATCCTCTATTGTTTTTGTCAGGTCTTACACTACAAGTTACACAATGACCCATGGAGAAGGCTCCTAGCCAGTTACAAAGAAGAGTCTGGTTTACCACAATGCTCGCTGAAAAGATAACCACCGGCGGGTTGCTTCCGCTACAAACTCTCGAAAGGAATGCTGCAGCTGTCGAAGCTAGCAGGATCTGGTCTAAGTTGGACAAGTTTTGACCCGATACTCTCTAAGTATAGCAACGTGCGATCCTGCTAGCTCGGCTTGGTTTGGTATATTCATGGACATGATTGCTTTAGCGAGAGGTGTACATGCATAAACGCATGACAAAGAAGTATTTTGTGCAGTACTTGGAGAAGGTTGGGATGATACCTGCTGTATGCTCTTTTTTTGTTTTCTTTTTGTTTTTCGTTTCTTTCATTTTATTCTTGTAGGTTATATACTGATGGAGGGACACAAAATCTGATCATTTTTTATAGAAATATCTGTATGAGACGATCTGGTTTTATCTTTTATGTATACAATCTAAAAATGATCAATGTAAAACTTTATTGTAAGTAATGGGACCTATAAATGAAACACTTCTCTAACACTTGGATGGATGCTTTGGCAGGTCTGGTGATGAAGATGATCAATGAAATGCACATGAAGATAACGAGACAAGTTGTTCATATCATTATACGTGGCACAATCTTGTTGTTCTGCTTTGTCTATTTAAGCTAGGTTGATTCGCTTCTGATATACCAATCAAAGCGAAGTAGTCTAACCACAATATAATGTGTTTGTCTAATAATTAATCAATACGAGTATATACTAAAACGGTCGACCATGCCTTCATATTGTCTCGAGACTTTTCGAATATGTCTGTGTTTCATACAGTAGTGGCCCATGGAGAGCTGATGATTTCTCAACCCAAAAAATAATCACAACAATTTCATACGTACATAAAAATATATTTTTCATTATACAATATACGTCAATACAAAGTTGTTAAAATTATATAATTTATACAATTATTTATATTTCATGATAAATTTTACGAAAATCACATATATGAATCAAACTATATCTTGACTATGAAAAAATAAGATTTGTAATGAGGATTTTTGATACTTGTTGTCGTAGATACGTCAAATTAAAATTTATAAACATTAATTTATAATTTAAAAATATTAAATTTAGAACAAATTACCTATTCATTTCTTTTAACTTCATAAATTAACCGGTAATCATAGCATAAAATTTTATTTATCAGATGATTTTAAAATAAAAAAAAAAGGACAGCGTTGACAAGGAAACAAATTCTTGCCAAAATCAACTTACCAACACAACACCATCGTTTACCTTTCCCGTATCGATTCAAACGCACCGAGAAGGAAACAAATTAATATACAAATCAAATGCACAAATCTCTCCCGTATCTACCGAAAAAATCAAAATCAACTTGTCCAATTCATCACATACCTTTCCTAATCTCCTACTCAAAAAACTCACCAAACACATCAACGTCCTTTACTCTCTCCGACGCCTTCAATCTCTTTCCATCTCGGAATTCGGCTTCATATCTCCAAAATTTAGGTCCCAAATGTCAACTTCAGACAACTACGAAGACGATGTTGAAGGATTCGAAGAAGACTCGCGCATTGATTCTGGGTCTATGGACGAAGGAATCGAAGAAACAATGGTGACACATGCACTGAAGAAGGAAATACCCAAGACCTAAATCAAAATTCGAATCCTTCAAAGGCACATGGTGAGTTGCAATTGTTATTTTTCATAGGAGAAGAATCATAGACAATGTTGATAAAAAAATTATCTCAATTGAAATCAGTGCATATAAACTTTGTGCATACAAAACTTAAATAGTGCACATATCTTATTTTACCAAGTTCTTATTTGTTTATTTATGCGAACACATTGTTTATATAAAAACTTACACATAGTGCTTCTATTTTTTGTTTTGCATATCTTGGTTCATAAGTTCGGGTTCTATATGCACACTGCTAAATTTTTGTGGGTACTGTTTCATCCTAATAGCAATTTATTTGCATACTGTTTTGCAGGTAAGAGTTTGAGTCTTTACTATCGACCAAAAAATGAAGAAGAAGGACGAGCGGATCAGAAAAATGATTGATTGTCCCGTGTAACTGAAGCAATAAAAGAAACGAGAGCATTGAAGAAGAAGGATGAGCATATCAACAAAATAATTGAGAGAGGGATTGAAGAAGAACGATGAGAATATCAACAAAATAATTGATTGCCCAGTGTAACCGAAGCAATAAAGGAAACGAAGGAAAGAAATTTTGGGGAATAAGTACATATCAGACTATGGGTGTTTTATTTATTTTTATAAAATGAACTAATTTGTAAATAAAAAAGATGTGTTTCATCTATTCATAATTTGAAAAGAAAAAATCAATTTATAGATAATTTTCACTTAATTTTATTACAATAATGAAAATAAGGATCGAAGAAACGGTCATAATATTATTTATTTATTTTTTAATCAAGATAACTATTAAAATAATAAAAAATAAGATTGAGGGTTTTATAAATTAAATGAATTAAGGTCTAATTAAACTAATTAAATTAATTACTATATTATGGAATATATATATGTGCTTTCTAATTTATTAAAATCGTAGGGAATGTATTAATTTCATTCTCGATCAATCATGGATATAATTAATGTGATTTGTGATTTGTTATTAAGAATGATTAGGTTATAATAAAAGGGACACCTTAAATTACATTCTTTAGTGTTTTAATTATCAAGATAACTTGAATAATTAAACTAATTACCTACTCTACATACCATGATAATATGAATACATAAAATAGATAATTGAATCAAATAAGGAACATACCAAACCTAAATTAAATAGCAACAGAACTTGGTCTATTCATTCACATGTTAAATATCTTCACTAGATTATAACAAGATAGCTTGCCCTACAATCTACTTAGTTGCTACTTGACATGATCAAAATAGTGAATCATTAGTTAAATCAACCTACAATAACATCTAAGTGACTAAATTAGATAAAAATCATAATTTTAATTGAAATATAAAACCATCAAAGTAGTCAATTTAGGTGAAATCATGCATCAACTATGATACAAATCAATCTTTGACAATATTCATCATCATACAAATCTTATAATTTTAGTTTCAATATCTCATGATCCTTTAACTAAAAATATATCAATCTATCCTTACGAATCAACTACTCAATCATAATCATGAAAATCATCGTAAACAAAATCTTCACATGCATAATCATCATCAAATCAAAAACGTTGAAAGGATAGAAGACAATATATACAACGATGAAAAACGAAAATTCGATATCCAATGAATAAGTTCCGTAGCAAAATCCTATAATCAAAACGTCAAACACCAAAGTATGAAAAGAAACCTAAACTACGGGCTCTTGCTGTCAAGACGACAAAAATCTGTGCTAAAAACGAATACAAAAGATCTATATTTATAAAAAATAAATAACTCTAGATAATTTGATAAAAATTTCGTCCAAATCTCATGAAAATTTTTCGGATGTCACCAAGTTTGTCACAGGGAAATACATGTTGGTACACTGGGGAAATACAAATTCAAAGAATAACTATTCAACCACAGTGTACTGGGCCGATAACTGGGACAGCATTTCACTTGCAAGAAGAGGCAATCATCCTTGTTTCGATCCCAACAAGGATCTCATTCTTCCTGCTTGGAAACGATCGGATTTGATTTCCTTGAAGTCCAAACTTTAGGCAAAGTATGCATTGCATCAGGATATCTATCCCAATTGCTTTTCCTATTTCCTTCGTTCACTATTTGCTACTTGCTGCTGAAAAAAAAAAAAAAAAATCCCTTTTGCAATCCTCTTCTTTCGTAAGGATGTTAGATATTCTATAATATTTATGTCGACTTTAAATTGATCCACATGATAATTAATATAAGATTATATATTTGGATAACTGATATTAGATTTATTGATTTATTTAAAGCGTAAACTACTCTAACAACCATCTATTAGTTAAGATATTATGATTATCAGGATCCTTATCAGTTATGATATTATGGTTATCAGGATCAGGAGAATAACGTGGGTTCTGTTTATTTCAAAATCTGGAATGGGACTTGGTCTGTTTTATAAGGTATCTATGATATCCATCAAACACACTCTATACTGTAAGAGCAGATTAAAAACTCATCTCCTTTTCATATCAGATAAACACAATCTCTACAACGGTCATCATCAACATTCGCGAATGGCCGAAGGTAACTTATTCACTTCCGCAAGTCTATTTTTCACTGTGGTATCAGAGCCATAATCTCTCTAGCCTTGTTGTTCTTGACTTTGGTTTCGTTTATCCATGATATGCAAATTGTACGTGTGATTGTCACCTATACGTGTGGTGATTTTCATGTTATGCGGACTTGATGACGATGATTAGTGTCTCTGCACTAGTTAGTCAAAACTAGAAGATATTGGTTTGCATGGTTGATTTATCTCATGGGTTAATATATATAAATCCAGAATAAGATTTGTATAGGTTGTGTTTCTTTGTTTGATGATAGCATCATTGATACGGTGACCTCTTAAGAAGGTAGAGGAGATACATTAATTTAATTAATTTCACTCAATGAATTTAGTAAAAATTGATCTATTTGAATTAAAGAACCATATACAGAATCTTGATTTTGTGTGCAAACGATTTGCTTTATCTTTTACTAATCAAATCTAGTTATTAATCCATGATGAGTTATGAAATTGAGATCTTGTTAAGTGTATGGAGGCATGCTACTGTTAACGTCAAACTTTGTAAATATTTGGGTATTCGTGGAGATGGATTTCGCATGCACTGTTTACATTTGGAATTATTGTATCTTCTATTAACATCTTAAATTGAATTGACATACTTGCCGACAATATAGGACGATCTTCACAATTAATAAAGTTTACAATACATCACAATCACAGTTTTAGGAATAAAATCATATGGATAGATAATATATAGTGTTATTTATCTTGTGCATGATCTTTTTATGTGATTTGTGGATGATCATTTAAATTAAGTTCATATTTGTGTGATTAAGAGTGGCCATAACATCTTATGAAACATTGATATGTTAAAGTTTTGAATTAAGAAATTAATATCCTTAGGCCTATAGATAAAGAAAATTATTTTTTTATATTAGTTTGGAATAAATCTAATGTATGATGCACCTTTACCCATAGGGAGGCTAGATTTATTTGTTTTTTGAATTCGACATTGGTTGATTCAAATAAAATAAATTGCTTCAAAGTATTGACATTTTATTGTCTATTTTTTGATAATTGAAACATCAGTTATTCCATTTATTGTTGAACCAAATATCCCTGGGGATTAGCCACAATTTTTAGTTCTGATAAAGTAACAGCCAACATCTTAATGAAGAAACTGTCTCTCATGAAGCATGAGAACTCCTGGAGTGTTGGAGTGTGTACGAGCACATTATGAGCATGAGGGACATAGCTGCTCGACTCAAGACACTAGAGATTGACATATCTGAGGCATTTTTTGTCCATTTCATACTCAACTATCTTCCTACAGAGCATGGACTATTCAAAATTTCATACAACACACAAAAGAAAAAATAGTCCATGAATGAACTCTTAACTATATGTGTGCAAGAGGAAGAGAGGATAAACCATGATAAATTGGAGAGTGCACATATTGTCACTTATAAAAAATAGAAGGATAAAAAAGGCAAGCAAACTGATGGCCAAAAGTTCAAAAGGGATGAACAAGTTCCATTCAAGCATCAAGGTGATAAAAATGCATGCTTCTTTTGTAAGAAGAAGGGACACCGAAAGAAGGATTGCCTAAACTATAAGAGGTGGGTTGAGAAGAAAGGTATATCTCATTCTCTGGTGTTATGCATCCAATTTAATTGATTCTTATCATAGTACTTAGTGGGTTGATTCTGGTGCTACAACTTAACGTTGTAAATGTTGTGTAAGCTGTTGGAACTTTTCGACTTGTTTTAGAAAATAATTATGTTTTAGATTTAGAGAACACTTTTTACATTCCTTCGTACTCTAGAAATTTGATTTCTGTTGCTAAACTTGTACCTTTTGGTTATGAGTTTAAGTTTAGTTCGAATTTGATTTTATATAAGAATAATGTTATCGTTGATTTTGGCACTATAATAAATGGTTTATATAAATTGAATTTGAAACCTTCTTATAAACGAAGTCTTTTTAGCAGCAATCATGACATTGTTGGTACTAAATGTACTAATATTGATGAGACTTCCTCTACGTTATGGCACAAAAGATTGGGTCACATCTCCATTGAAAGAATAAAAAAATTTGTTAAAGATGGAGTGTTAAACAATCTTGATTTTTCAGATTTTGGTACTTGTGTGGATTGCATAAAGGAAAAACAAACCAACAAGACCCATAAAGTTGGTGCTAACAGGAGTGAAAAAATTCTTGGAATCATACATACAAATATCTGTGGACCATTCAGTTCTCCTTGTTTTAATGGTCAGAGATACTTTATCTCGTTTATTGATGACTACTCACGATATATGTATCTTTATCTTTTTTTTGATAAAACGGACGTATTTGATGCTTTCAAAACATACAAAAGGAGCTAGAGAAACAATTAGAGAAGAAAATTAAAATTGTGAGATCAAACAGAGGAGGAGAATATTATGAGAGGTACACAGAATTAGGACAACGGGTCGGTCCTTTTATAAAAATTTTCGAGCGAGAAGGTATCGTTGCTCAATATACCTTACCAGATTCACCTAATCAAAATGGTGTAATCAAAAGGACAATTTGTACTCTTATGGGAATGGTAAGAAGTATGCTAAGCAATTGTGATCTTCCATTGACTTTGTAGAGTGAAGCCTTAAAAAGTGCAGTGTTTATCGTAAATAGGGTTTCATCTAAGGTTGTTCCTAAAACTCCATTTGAGTTGTGGAAAGGATGGAAACCTAGTTTGAGACGTTTACATATTTGGGGATGTGCGGTTGAAGTAAGGATATATAATCCACAATTAAAGAAACTTGACCCACGAATTGTCAGTGGATATTTTATTGATTATGTCGAGAAATCAAAGGGTTACAAATTCTACTGTTCCTCACATACTCCTAGAGTTGTTGAAGCCAAAAATGCAAAGTTTCTTAAGGAAAGTAGAAGTATTAAATCTCAAGTTATACAGGAGGAATCACGGGATCAAGAAGAAATACTTGTGAACATCATATCTAGAATGTTAGTTCTTCATAGATCTCCACATGATAACTTTGAGGAATAACCAATTTAAGAACCTCCTCCTGTTGAAAATGCTCCCCTTATTCAGATTGAAGAACCAATTCAAGAACCTCCTCCTCTAACTTAAGTTGTTCCAAATGATCAAGCTGCGGGGGGAGGACTATGAAAATCCTCAAGATTAAGAAAAAAGGAAATTTTTTACGAATATATTGTCTACCTATTAGATTCTGAATTTTATTTTTGACGATCTCATTACATTTTCACAAGCCATGAGTGGGGAGAATTCTACCCTTTTGCATAATGCCATGAAAGAAGAGATGAAATCTATGGATAAAAATCCAGTCTAAGAAATCATTGAGTTACCTAAAGGATGCAAAATCGTTGGTTGTAAATGGGTCTATAAGACCAAAAGCGATGCAAATGGTATCATCGAGCGATACAATGCTAGACTTGTAGCCAAAGATAACACTCAAAAGGAAGACACTGATTATCATGACACGTTTTCAAAAAGGATTCATTTAGAATTATCATGGCATTGGTAGCTCATTTTGACTTAGAGTTACATCAAATGGATGTGAAAATGACTTTTCTGAATAGGGATCTAGAAGAAGACATATACATGAGATAGCCTGATGGTTTTCATTCTAATAAAGGTGATCATTCGGTTTGCAAGCTAAAGAAATCGATATATGGTGTAAAACAAGTCTCTCGTCAATGGTATTTAAAGTTCCATGATGTTATTTCTTTATATGATTTTACAGAACGTTATGGATGAATGCATATACCTTACGACCAATAGGAGTTTGAGATATGCCAGTAAAAGCACCCCATGCTAGTGAATCTAAGTTTTCGATTATGTTTCGAGTACATAGTAACATTAGGATGTAGTTGATTGATAGATAGAATGAAAATGATAAATAAAACGATAGAGATATGTACAAATGATGTATGAAACGATAATACATAAGACATAATACAAGATGATCTTAATACACAATATCAGATTACGTATTACAAATTGAATGATAAATCTAGGTTTCATTTATAAGTGTTCATCTTGACCATTGATGCATTTTTTTAATGTTGGTTTGACAAAGAAACAAATCCTGTATTTATGATACATTGATGGTTTTTTTTAATGTTAGTTTTACCACGAAATAAATCCTGATCGTCCAAATATTTTGGAACATAATGGTGTACATGATGTTACACGATTGATAATACATTATCGATAAATAGAATGAAAACTATAATCAAAACATACTAGTGTACATGATCGACAATACATAAGCCATAATCCGTGAAATCAAACTCCGACACTACATAATACATGATACAAAATAAAAAATAGAAACCGTAAAATTTGAACTACATAATACATAAGTAGAAAGTTTAGATAACTCGAAAACAAAATCCAATGGTACAGTACAACTCGAATATATCACCCTCGTCCTCGCCTGTCTTCTCTATCCCTGGCTCTATCTTTAGTCGGTCCGCCTGCATAATTAGAAGGAGTGATCCTATCTGGTGGTGCATGATGCCTCGGAGGTAAATCATCAGAATGGTCATGATCATCTGGATCTGTAGCATCGTCAGGACCTGCAACATCATCATCAGCATCGTCAGGATTTGTAGCCTCATCGTCAACCTCGCCATGATCATTATCATCTCTAAGATCCCTAACTTATTGGTTTTATTTTAGGAATGTTTTGTGATCTTGAAGCCTTTTGATATAATGAGATATGATTAATTGATAAATATTTTACCTTTTGATGATTAATAGGCAAGTATCTCAGATAAAAATGATCATGATATATTGTGCACAATCACTAAAAAATATACTCTATTTATTAATTTTTTTTGATCTTTTTTATATTTCATGTTATACTATACAGTATTGTTATGAATTTTCAAATATATAGGGCATGCATCGTTGCAAAATAAACATAACGTTTGATTTGATTTTTTTATTATCCACCACATGCATTTTATGAAATTTTGTTTTAGTCTTCGAGAAGTAAGAAAATTACGTCATTGACTCAAAATTAAAATACACAATTTAAACTATTATTAATGTTATATATTAATATTTTGATAAATTATGTTTGATCATTCTACGATGTGTGTCGAACTTTTTATCAATAAATATACAAAATCAAAATATTATATTTATATTGAAACATAGAAATTATAATTGCCTTTGAAAAGATTTGTTTTCTTTTGTCGTCTGTTGTTCACCACTAAGACTTGCATTGAGTGTTAATAGTATTATTTTCATTCAACTTACTTATTAATCCTATCATAAGAATGCGTATATGAGGTATTCTTTTTGTCTCAATGTATTTACAACATAAAATCATACGCACATATCGAGCCAAATTTTAACTCGCATCACGGACCAACAAAACATCATTTTTCACAGGTTTACGTGAATCCAAGTAATAGTTTTTCGTGGTTTTCCTCCGTCCCATATTATAGATAATATTTTCCTATTCGAGTCGTTTCAAAATATAATCAACATATCATATTTAATAACCTTTTTATATATAAAAAAATATCAAAATAAATCACCATCTGTTATAGTACACTCACCACCTTCTTCTTCTTCCTCTCTCATTCTATTTCCTAAACCCCACTTTCATCCCATTATCACTAAAATAACACTCTTTTTTCATCAAATTCCAAAAAAATTCAACATACATGTAAATGCACGTGTCGGATCAAACTATTAGTTATATTATGGGACGGAGGTAGTATCTTTTAATCCAAAATTAGTGACAAATATTTGTTACATGATTAGGAAGGAAAAACAATGTCCTCCAAATATACATGGAGTAATGCAAAAGTCAAATTGTTGTAGGTAAGTTGGGAAAAAACTGTATATAGAAGTTTTGCTGCAACTATCATCCATGAAGTATTTTTTCTGTCTCGAATTAATTAAATCTTTTTGACTCGACTTGAGAATTTATATAAGTGTTGAATTTATGTGGATTTTGATAAAAAATGAATTTTTTTTAATGATAGTGGAATTAGTGGCAGTTGTAACAAATGAGATTGATTTGATATTATTTTATATTAAAAAAATTATTTAAAATGAAAATGTTTCATTTATTTTGAAATTGAAAAAAAAAACATTTTAATTAAGTAATAACATTGAACATTATTGAAAATAATCTCCAATGCTTTTTCTCTCAGTGCAAAGCATGGGTTTCCCCTTATTAGACCTAACCACGAACTCAAAGTTTCGGTCAACTGCCAGTCACCGTTGTCGGGCACATTCCCGGTCGTCACTCGCCAAAACCTACACACCAACTCCGGCCACGACAGTTCCCATTGCGACAACCAAACCGCATGGCAATTACCCTCCCCAAAAATCACACTCAAAATCAACAGATTACAATTAAAAATCATACGATTCGAAAATAATTGAATGAATGGAAAATAAAGCTACCCTGAAAGAGTGATTTTGGCGTGCAAGGGTGAATGAATTCTGGAAACAATCGAATTTAGGTGTTTTATTTCGAGGTCGATGAGAAATTTGGAAGAAAATTTTGAAAGAAGATCATTCAGATATATTTTGACAAGAAAGGATTCACTCATGGGTAAGAAACTCGTCCTTTTCTCTCTCTGTTTGTTACAGAGATAACGTTAGGATTAAGAAGGATAAATATTATTGACCCAATCATCTCCTGTATTTTGGATGTATAATTGGATTTTTTAATCCTTGAAAGAAACAAATAATTCCCATTACACGGATAAATTAGTGGGGAGGGGAGGGATGTTTTCAAATTACCCCTGCATAGGGGGTAGAATCATCTAAGATAAAGTTACCCGCTATAATCCAATCCTTCAAACAAACTAACCTTGAGGTCTCATTTGGTATAAATTATAGGACAAGACCTCATTATTAGTGAAAAAAATTATCAATTCTGTACTATTGTTTCTGAAAATTATATCTCTCATCCTTCCATGTTATGTTTGTGTTTGATAACACAAGGATGATAATGACTAAAGAAAAAAAAAAAAAAAAAAAAAGGAGGATAGTGGTGATGTTTATCGTTCGTCAACAGAACGACCATGGACGGTGGTCGGCGGTGAGCACAGAGGGGCATGATCGACGGCCTACATTGAGCAAGACAAGCAGTGGCCGACGACGATCATAGCAGATGGTGCCTGTCGGCGATCGGTGGCAGACGATGGTCGGCGGTGCTCCGTGGCGGGCGGTTGACGAGCGACGAGGGTGGGTGGGAGACGGGTGGTGGGTGAATGTCCTTTTCCGATTGAAATCTCTTATCGAGTTGAGTGAGATTATTAGTGATACTGGAACGGAATCATAAACAATGAGGACGCCCTTATCCTAATATGATTGGCATTAACGGTCTTATCTTACCAAATAAAGCCCCAGAGTGTAAAAAATAACTCTCCCAGTGTTACAACAACGGTAAGACAATGGCGGACATCAGTTATATGCTCGATTTGCCAATAACATGCACCACCATAATTAAATTTTTCAAATGTTAACGACTATTGTTTTTGTGCAGTCGTTTGAAACCCCTTCCTATACATCTATTGGTTTTTCATGGGTGACACGTTTTCTTGTGATAATTATCTTGAACCAACACGGATTAGAAGGAAAGTGCACGGAAGTGATTGCACATGTGATTGTCTCCAGCATCAACGGTTACTGATAACATTACATTCATAAACTGTAGATATCATACAAATGGTATGTTGCTTTTTGGATGAGCGAATATAGCATGTATGTAACATTCAAACTAACAAGGAGTGGATCTCACAAATTTACACAACAGAGTACAGACTGGATAGTTTTAAACACGTGGATATGCGATATGCCAACTTCCGAAGCAGGATTATGATTGATCTAGCCATACTGGAGTATCATGATCTTTTATGATCAATCCCACCTTTTAGTGAGTTTGGCGTGAAGCCCGTCCTTCATATGGAGGATCACGGAGTTCAACGGCTTTCGAGCTTGTTCTAACACATTGACATCGTAGTTGTGTATGATGGCAGCAGCCATGGCCTTCATTTGCACGAACGCCAACTCTCTCCCTAGGCAGATCCTCGGCCCCGAGTTGAACGTGAAGAACTTGTGAGATGGCTCGTGTTTGATCCCTCCCTTTTCCGTGATCCACCTCTCTGGCTTGAATTCTGGGGAGTCCTTCCCCCATATCGACGTCATTCTACCCATTATGTACAATGGGATTATGATCATCGTCTTCCCGGGAATTACGTTGTGCCCAGTTGGGAGGATATCAGGCTCAATCGCGCTCCTTGTTTGGAACGGGACAGGTGGGTATAGCCTTAAAGTCTCGCACAATGCGGCGTGTAGATATACCAACTTGTTTAGCTCCTCTTGGTTGAAGAGGTGTAATGTATCCGCCGCCTTATCCTTGGGGATGTTGTTGCACAATTCCTCCTTGATCTTTACCGCGACGGATGGGTTTCGAGCAAGAAGCCAGAAGAACCAAGTGAGAGCCGCGCTTGTGGTATCCTTCCCTGCTAATAATAAGCTAAGTACACTCCCGCTGAGAACTCCATCGCCGGCTTCTAAGAAGTATCGCTTGTCGTGGTCAGTTAAATAGGTTGTTAATAGATCGAAGTCATTACCGCCATTTCCACGTCCCTCCATCTCGTTCTGCTTCATCGCGACTCGCTGAGCTGAGAACTTGTTCAGAAATTCCTTTGCCTTCTTGAGAGCGCCCTCCTGTCCTAGGCCAAAAAACCTTTGTATCCTCCACACTCTCTCCGGAAGGAAATGACGAAAAAACACCGCTTCCATTGCGATATTCATGAACCTCGAGAATGGAACTTTGGGCCATTGAAGCGAGAGGCTGTTCGGATCAAACCCTGTAACCATACCATGAGTTAGATCATACGTGTACCTTTGGAATACCTCTTGCAAGTCGATTACAGTCCCATCGCTCACTCCGGCTCCTCTGTTCGCTACTTCATCGAGGATTGGAATCAAACCTTTCTCCACTTTTTCCAATGCTTTCTTAATCGACACCTCTCCGAATTGCTTGTGGTTAAAGAAAGCGCGAAATATCCTTCTATGGTTACTCCATTCCTTCGAATCGAGGTTAAAGTAACCGTCACCAAAGACATCAAATAACTCCCTAGACTTTTCGCCTCTTGGGAAGTTCGAGAACTTGGTGCTCGACGTGTACTGCACGTTGACAGGATCGACGGTGACTAGCATATCAAAAGGTAAGAGCCAAGAGCCCTTGAAATGGATGGTCCATCCGCTTCGTTCTGCGACTATAGTGCTCCATTCGAGGAGGCGATGGCAGTTGGTTATGAGAGCCGGCATGGCGCCTAGGAGTGGCCAGCTTCGCGGCAGGCCATTCTTGTTGGTTAAACATGCGAAGAGTAACACGACGATGCTGGAGAGTGCAGCTAAGAATGTTGCATAGTAGAGAAGTTTTTCCATTTGAAACAGTGCTTGAAATGTGAAAAGCATAGTGACTTGTTATAAGTTAGCAAGTCTTGGAAACTAGACTTACAAGTTTGCTTTGGATGGATACTTGAATCGTTGAATGATGGTGCATGAATTTTATAGGCAAACTCTAAAGAGCAAAAGAAAGCTATACGTGCGTCTATTTTGTAAGTCAAATTATCTACCCAAATTTATAAGAGACCGTTTGGTATCATTTTTTTCTTTTTATTTAGGATGAAACAAAATTATTAGATATAATTTTTGTTTTCTGTCTCCTATTTTTTGTTTTTTGTTTTTTTAAACGGATGAAACGAAAATAAAAATAAAAAACCAGAAAAAAATAATTTTTGTTTTAATTTTTATGTATAAGATATTATTTTAATTAATAAAATAATTTTTATTTTTATTAACAATTTTTTATTTATATTTCTTATTTTGGTTTCTTCATTTTTATGCACATGGACGAAACAACTCCTAAATTTTGGGATTAAATTTTCTTTGACCTCAGTATGATATTGTACTGTTCAATCTGCCCCGACTCATACTGTGCTCTTAAAATACTAGGACCCTGAAACTGTAGAACATCCGAAATTACAATTACAGATTTAAGGACGGATCCGTCGCTAAAAAATAAAAAAATTACAGATTTAGTTACGGATCAGTAACAAATTTAATTAGTTTTACCTTAATAAATTTTGCTTGAAAATTTTTTGCAACCATATTATTAGTGACGGATCTGCCGCTAATATGTAAAAAGAAATACATTAAATAACGACGGAATCCGTCACTAAATAAATTTCATTAATAAATTTTTGCAATTACATTATTAGCGAAGGATCCATTGCTAAAAAGTAAAAAAAATTACAATTACATTAATTAGCGATGGAATCCGTCGCTAAACATATTTAGCTACGGATCCATCACAAATTTAATTAATTTTGTCTTACTAAATTTTTACATGAAAAATTTGCAATCATACTATTAGCGACAGATTTCGTCACTAATCAGTAAAAAGAAATTTACAATTATATTAATTAGCGATGTATTCCGTAACTAAAATAACAATTACCTATGGATTCCGTCGTAAAAATTGTATTCGATAATTTCAAATGATGATCTTATGAGTTAAAATTTTTCAAATTGTAAATTTTTGGATTTCGTAATAGTTGAAATGTTAACTTATGATAAGGTGTTATATTTCACAAAATTTTAATGAAGGAACTACGTATTGTTAAAAACTCGTAATAATATGTTCAAGTTATATATATAACAAAACTTGAAACATATAAGATGTTGTACATGATATTGGTGTTAAATGTATCACGTATTATAATGATGTCTTTATAAAATTAAACTAAAAATAATTGTGAAAAAGAAGTAAACGATGTAGAAAAAAACATAAAAAAATGGGAAAAATTTAAAAACCAGACTATTAGCGACAGAATTCCGTCGCTAATTAGGTTTGTACATAATTTAACTGACGGAATGTCATCACTAATTAGGTTTGTAGAAAATTTTAGCGATAGATTCCGTCGCTAATGTTAATTTAGCCTTTTTGGTCAGATTTAGCGACGGATTCCATCGCTAATGTTTATTTAGCTTTTTTGGTCAGATTTAGCGACGGAATCCGTCGCTAATTGTTATACGAACCGAATTAGCGACGCAATCCGTCGCTAAAATTGATATATATAAATTCGACCGTCGTCACCTTCCTTCCTCATTTCCTCCTTCGCCGTCTCCTCAATTCGTTCGTCGCGTCGCCGCGCCGCCGCTGTCGCCCCAGTTGCCGTCTCCGCCTTCGTCGTCCCCAGCCGCCGTCACCGCATCCTGCCGCCGGTATCACCCCACCCGCCACTGCCGTCCCAGCCGCATCCTGCCCCAGCCGTCGCTGCCGCCCCACCCGACACTGTCGCCCCAGCCCCGCTGCCGGGCCAGCCACCCGAGCTGCCGTCTCCGTCTCTTACCCCAACCGTCCACTTGCTTCACGCCGATAATTTTTTCACCGTCACAGTTTGATTTTATCTTGTTGATTGTGGTTGATTGTATGTTGGGTTGAATGGATATTGGTTGTGGTTAAGATTTGTCATGGTAACTGTAGAATAATACACATAGATGTGTATTAATTTTGGTCTGGAACTACATGTCAAACAGCCGAGAAAAATTAAGCAATGGGGATTAGTTGAGAATTACTTATTTGGTGTTGGTGTTGTTGATGTGATTTGGGATGTGATTCTTGTTGTTGATGCTGTTGATGTGTGATGTGGAGATGAGGAACGTTGGATTTGTTATTGATGTGTGATTTGGTATGGAATTTAGGATTTTTTGTTTTTTGGTTTATGGTTTAGAGTTTAGGGTTTAGGGTTATGAAACTTGCGTGCATAGATCTCCTAACAAATAATTCTGTTGTGTGCATCTTGTGTTGGCCTGTGACTTGCCTAATGAAATGTGACTTGCCTAATGAAATGTTCATTAAACCCAAACAAGTTTGATTGTACATTATCAATTAAGCATAATGATTTGTGAATTGTGAGATTACTAACAAACAAATTCAATTATACATTTTCAATTTAGGGCTAACCTTAATATTATATGACTTTTATCTATTGTCTCAATGTAGAAGTTTGGTCGATATGAAGTTATATAGTTCATGGATATATCAGCGACTGGATGGTAGCCACTTGAGCAATCGTTTCGTCGAGGGAGTCGACGAGTTTGTTAAGGTTGCTCTTCAACACGACGAAGGTCGTTTTCCAGGACATCTGAGATGCCCCTGTAAGAGTTGTACGAATCGACGATTTCAAACAGTTGACACTCTTAGACTTCATCTTCTTGATAAGGGTTTCACGAAGAATTATTTTGTTTGGATTTATCACGGAAAAGCATAAGGACAGAATCATCATACACAAGTTGGTGGACCGTTAAATATATGCCAACCGAACGTTGTGGGTCCGTCGAGTGTGTTTCAACATCCTACTAATAATGAGGATATTTTGGTTGATGTATTCCCGGCTGAATATTATGAAGAAACCGAGGTTGCGGATGAAAGACTGTACGATGACGGTCCGCCCACCGAATCGAGACATTACTTCGACATGGTGGATGCATCTCAGTGTCCATTGTACGATGGAGCCCGGATGTCTCAATTAGCCGCGGCTGCACGGCTTTTGACTCTGAAATACGAGTATAACCTTCCTCATAAAGCGGTTGATGGTGTCTGCAAACTGTTGAAGGATGTGTGCCCATGCGACAACAACATGAAAGAAGGGATATATGACATCAAGTCTCTGATGAAAGGTCTTCATCTTCCAGTGGTTAAGATAGATTGCTGTTCGAGTGGTTGTAAGCTTTTCTGGAAAGATAATTCGGGGTTTGGAAGATGCGCTGTATGTAATGCAAACCTTTACAAGGAGAAGAGAAGTTCGAAGAAGCGCTCCGGTGTCAGTGTGCTTCGATATTTTTCGATAACTCCGAGGCTTCAGCGGTTGTATGCCAACCGTGCTTCGTCGGAGGCTATGTCATGGCATTCCATCTCTCGAAGATCTAATGACATCATGGCACACCCATCAGACAGCAAAGCCTGAAGGCATTTGGATCATACTTTACCATCCTTCGTGGTCGAGGCACGCAATGTCCGGTTGAGACTCTGCACTGATGGGTTTGTACCGTTTGGATAGTCATGGAAGGAGTACTCTTGTTGGTCTGTCATACTCACACCTTACAATCTTCCCCCTAAAATGTGCATGAAGAGACCATATATGTTCTTGAACATGATCATCCCCGGCCTAAAGAGCCCAAAGAAAAACCTTGATATTTATTTGCAACCTTTGAAAGAGGAGTTTCTTATGTTGTGGGAAGTTGGGAAACCAACATATGATGTGCACAAACGTCAAACTTTCAACATGAGGGCCTGTTTCTTATGGACTATCAGTGATTTCCCTGCGTATGCTATGTCATCCGGTTGGAGCATAGCCGGTCAATTGGCTTGTCCATATTGCATGGGAGATACGAAGTCCTTTCACCTCAACAATGGACGAAAACAATCATGGTTTGACTGTAATCAATATTTTTTACCCATGAATCATCCTTTTAGGAGGAACAAAAGTGGGTTTTTGAAGAACAAGGCAGAGTTTATCCCACCGGTTGAGATTCTTAGTGGAGGAGAGATTCCTCACAGGGTTGCACACATCCCTACCGCTAAGGAAAGGTTGGTCTATGACTTACCGATTGTTACAGTCGGTTTTCACAGAATTCACAATTGGAGCAAGAGGAGCATATTCTGGGAACTACCTTATTGGTCGTCTCTTTTAATCCGTCATAATCTTGATGTCATGCACATTGAGAAGAACGTGTTTGATAACGTGTTCAACACAGTGATGGAGGTGCCTGATAAAATGAAGGACAATGAGAAGTCAAGAAGAGATTTGGCTTTGTACTGCAAAAGATCCAAACTCTCCCTCAGGAAGAGTGCTTGTAGTAATGGCAGGACACAGGTTTTTATGCCGAAAGCTCCGTATTTTTTGGAAAAGAACCAAAGAAAACTATTATGTGAATGGGTCAAAAAACTACAGTTTCCTAATGGTTATGCATCCAACCTTCATTGTTGCGTACGTGAACCTGAGTGGCACCTCAAGGACATGAAAAGCAATGACTGTCACGTCTTTATGCAAAGATTGTTGCCCGTTGCTTTCAAAGAGTTGTTGCCGAGAAATGTATGGAATGTTTTAACAGAGTTGAGTCAATTCTTCAGGGACTTGTGCACAAATTGTATATCTCGCGATGACATGGAACGTTTGGAGTTATTCGTTCCTGAAATTATTTGTAAGTTAGAAAGACTGCTGCCTCCAAGTTTCTTCAACTCCATGGAACCTCTCCCTATCCATTACCATATGAGGCGAAAATGGCTGGACTTGTTCATTATAGATTGATGTATCCCTTTGAGAGGTAATGATTACTTCATTCTGAATTCAATCTACCAAGGATCTCACTCTGATGGGCCAGTGAATTTGTTCTTACTTTGCTTTTGAAGGTTCTTGTTCCATTTGAAGCGAAAGATTGGGAATAAAGCACATGTGGAAGGCTCTATATGCGAAGCCTATCTTTTCGAAGAAGCAAGCGGCTATGCAAAGTTGTATTTTCCCGAAGGTGTGGAGACAAAGTTGTATAGGAGGCCAAGTGATGCTGGAAACGATGAAAACCTGTCGAATGTTAACTGCAAGAACGGAGGTTATGCCCCGATTGAGGGGAAAATAAAGACAAAGAAGAGGGCAGAAAAGAAATTGATGCTTGATGATCAAGATGTCGAGGCAGCTCATACATACATTCTCATGAACTGTGAACTTATTGCCCCGTTTGAGAGGTATGATGAGATGAATTTTTTAAGGCCATATCTACAAAAATATATGATTTTAGCTACGGAATTTTTCCGTCGCTAAAACGGATAAATCCGTCGCAAAAATATATTAGCGACGGATTAGCGAAGGAAACAGTTCGTCACTAAAATATAATTCAGCGACGGATTAATTTTTCCGTCGCCAAAATCAAATTTCCGGGGGTAATTCATACTTAGCGACGACATCCGTCGCTAAATTGATATCCTTTTAGCGACGGATTCCGTAGCTAAATTAATTCATACTTAGCGACGGATTCCGTTGTTGAAACGATATCAACTTAGCGACGGATTCCGTCGCTAAGTATGAATTACCCCCGGAATCCGTCGCTAAAAGGATATCAATTTAGCGACGGATTCCGTAAATAAATATGAATTATTTTAGGTACGGAATTCCGTAGCTAAATATTCGCCAGAAGTATTTCATTTTAGCGACGGAAATCCGTAACTATTTTTGATTAAAAAAAATAAATTAAAATCGCAAAAACCTGAATAAATACATAAACCATCTAGCGGTCTCAAAAATCTCATCAACAATTTACATGATCCTAAAAAAATGAAATACATCAATTGTTTGTATTTACAAAGCCGTTCAATGGCCAGCTAATCGAAAATCCCGTTGCTCAGGAGCCCCAGAGTCATCGTCTGGAGGCGGTCTTGATGAAGGAAATGGCCGGCCGGCCTCAGTCTGGCAGGTGGACGGATCCCCGCCCATCCTCCTGAAGAGCATGTCCAGCTACTGCTCTATCCTCGCCTGACACTGACGAAGGGTCTGGACTTCTTCCTTCAGCTAGAAGTAATCCTCTGGAATCCCCGTACTAGATGCAGAACGACCTCTAGAGGCAACGCCGAGGGCGGACCATGGATATATCTGGCTCGCAGCTGAGCCAATGTCGTAGACCCTCCCCTTGTCGATGCGGGACACCTCCAGGAATGCTC
>JAOVYX010016718.1:0-23908 GCA_035668315.1 Drosera spatulata
TGCTGGTGGGAGTCAACCTCATCGTCCTCCATGTTCACAACCGGGATGTTAGTCCTGGTCGGAACTCGGGGACGAGTCCTTAAAGGAATAGAAGACGATGAAGAAGGAGGCTCAAGACTCTTATCCTCCCGGGCATATCGGGGAGGGCTACTAGAATTGAAATTTAAAGCAGAATCTGAAAGATTTCTAAAAGAACTCATGCTTACGGATTTCAAAGAGAGTTGGGGGTCTTTGGAACTTGAAACCGGGATTACAAGCTAGTGGCGATGAAATGGAAAGAAAAGAGAAAGAAAGGGGTACAGGGACCAGATATATATAGGCAGATGGAGAGGGGTGAATGAGTTGCGTCGAAGTGGAAGACCTGAAAGGTCACATCCGTCCTCAAGGGGCAGGACTTTTGGCAAGAAAAACCTGCATGGCGCCACATGAATGGCTCTCGGCTCGAGACACTAGGGAAAAATCGCTACGTGTGAGGCACCTTATCCCATCGGGGAGTCCAATCGACACCCTTCATCATTGCCATTTCAAGTTCGAAGAAAGGGACCGGGGACCAGCTGTATAAACAAAAGGTCCCGGTCTCTGAAAGAGACTATCCAAGCCTCCTGGCAGCCAAGTCAAAGAACGGGGGGCCAACGCTGGGTCCCTGTCTTAACACAGTTTGAAACCGAGGCTAGGGGCAAAGTGTTGATACCAAAATCAGACTCCCCAATGGACTAAAGGTCCAAAATAAAGTCTAACCTCACTAAACCAAGAACCTATCAAAAAAGGACAAGTGACATGAAGTGAGTGGGAGGCCCTCGATTAGATGAGATCATGCCAAGTGTAATGGATAAGTGTAAGAACAGACGTTTTATTTATGTTAAACCTTTTGTTTGTTGTGTTTGAGTTTTTTATTTTATGTTATTAGTTTAATTTACGTTCTGGAGTTTGGATATTGCAGTTTGTGTGTTTTTATTGTAGATTTGACCAAGAGAAACAACTTTTGGTGATTCGTACAAAAGGATGGAAAAGTTTTGAAGATGATCGAGATGAAGTGCGATGATTTGGTGATCCTTGAAGATGATTTCGATGAATTCTAGTAATGCTCATGTTCATTAGATGATAACATTAATGCTCAAAGACGTTTGGAGCTGTTTTGGAGCTAAACCGACGCTTTCAGGCTATTTTGAGCATGGATGATCCATGAAAGTTAAACGACGTATAGATGATGATTTGAGGCCATTTTGGAGATGGAAACGATGTCATTTGAAGTGTTTTATGATGACATAAGGGATACATAAGATATACCATTGATCAAGACGGAGTTTAGAGCAAAAAAATGTTGTTTTCGGCCATTGCAGCGTCTGTCAATCCTTCATGGGAGTGATAGTGCTTACACTGATTTTTTGAAGACCACGATGGTCACGCCCGTGGTGGATGTGATCACACCCGTGACAGATGTTATTTTATAAGATTTTTTGAGATTTTCACTAGAGTTCTCCCTTTTTATTAGAGTTATTACTTTTTCTATAAATACCACATTTTGTATTCGTTATAGAGGAGATTTTTGGCCGTTTTTTACGGCAAAACACTTAAGATTAGATCACTTTTTCATCTTTCATTTTTTCTTTTGTCACTTTGAAGATTGGATCAAGGTGTTTATCCTTGGACTACTTCGGATTTGAGTTGTAACCATTAAAGATTATCTATTTGCAGTAAGTATCATGTTCTTTCTATTTCTTTTTAGTGTTATGATGATGTTTGCATGTTTATTGATGATTGTAATGATTATCTTCGCTATGAGTTAGTAGATGTATTAGTAGAAAACCTAATAATGAAATCTATGTGATGGGATTATGAGATTATCTGTCTAAACTAACAAAATCAGATTCGTTTTATACATGATTGATGCTAAAGATTGGATCTTTATCATAGTTAATGCATGATTTCATCTAGAATGACTACCTAGATGACTTCATACATTGATTATACCATGATTAGCTCTATGATTACATTTAAGTTAGTCACTTAGATGTTGTTATAGGTTGATTTAACTATTGATACATTCTCTTTTGGTCATATTAGTAGCAACTAATCAAGTTTTGATACATTCTATTTTGGTCATTATATGATTAGAACCTTTTGCATGTGAATTGATAAAAAAAATATCTTTTTCTATTGATTCATCTTTGGTTTGTTCCTTAATGGATTCAACCTTATTAGTCTGGCATATGCATTCTCTTTTGATATGTTAGGTTATTTTGGTTAGGTTGATTATATATTCTGTTTTGGTAAACAACATTCTAGAGAACGTAATATAAGAGACCCTTATATTACAATCAAACCAATCATTAAGAATCCGAACTACAATCAATCAATGATTAATCCCTAAGCTAAGATGGAGTTATGAAAGTTTCCTACGTTTGTTTGCAATAGTTTACAATCTTATTAGGATTTAGTTAGTTTTAGTTAGTTTAATTAGGATTTAATTCATTTAGTCTATAAAATCCCCTCAATCTTAGTTTTCATAATTATAATAGTTCTTAAACGTGACTAGAAAAATAATAAATAATATTACGACCGTCCCTATGGGTTCGACCCTTACTTCCACTATTGCATTAATTTTAATAATTTTAGAGTGTAAGTGAGTACATATAAATTCTAATTTGACATGCCTGTGATAGCACGCATCAAATTTTGAAGTCGTTGCCAAGGACGGTAACATTATGTCAATATTTTTATTTTATTTTTAGTCCTTAAAGTTCTATTATTTTTCTAAAAATTATTTAATTCTATTTAATTTTCATTTCATTTAATTTTAAAAAAAAAATTGGTGAAATTGTTGTTTTTGAATTGATTTTAAATATATTTTTTCTATGGCTTATAATCACCAATCTTATGCTTATATGAATAATCAATATAATGATAACTCTCAACTTTCAAAGGTAGATAACATTGAAAATTTGATTATTCAATTTTGCAATGATAAGAATAATAATAGGTCGTGTGAAGTAATTTTAATATAGGACATCAATTAAACAATTGCTCAACTTTTTCATCCTACGGATATTCCAATCAAATTAATATGTTTTCACAACAATCACAATAACAATCTGGATGTAATGCTTATTATAATTCTTATAATAGTGGGTGGTTAGATCATCAAAATTATTATGAAGGTTATCAAGATATGAATTCCTTAATGCCTAATGATTCTTATGAACATTCTAATTTTCCTATGCAAAGTCATTCTTTTGACTAATCACATAGTCAATCCTCAAGATCATATACACAAGATTCAAATTCTAAACCTTTATTGATTAAATTAGTAGCGCATAATCAACATATTATTCAAGAAGAAAGTAGGATTCGTGAAGCAGAACTTAAAGCTCTTACGCGTGATTTATAAAATCAAATTGACCAACTCAAATCTAAATCAATTGAAATAGAAACTCCATTTTTTTTACTAATTCAATTTATAAAATTAAACAATCATAAGAGAATGAAAATTTAACCATATTTGAAAGTCGTAAAGAATTATCTAAAATTAAGAGTTTTAATCAAAATCAATTTGAGGACAGTTCTGACGATGAATTTAATTTGCCTTATGAGTATTTTATTGAGAAATATGGTGATAAAGAAGAAAGTGAAAATCAATGTGAATTTTCTAGTGACAGTGTTAATGTTTTGAAAAATTCATTAAATTCCTTACAAGAATTGAATAACTCAATTGCCTCATGTTCATTTTATTCTTAAAAAGGCATCTCTAGGATCGAAAAATTGAAAAATCAAATCAGTCAGCTTACTTTTAAAATGAGCCAATGGAAAATCAATTTGATCATCCTGAAAAAATCTAAAGAATTCATTTTAAGTGAAAGTGATGATGAAACATTGGAATTAGAGAGTTTAAAACGAAAAGCTGAATCAGAAGATGAGTTGAAAGAGGAAATTTTAGAACTAAGATTTGATGAAGTGAACGAAAAAGATTTTGAACTTGACTATGATGAATTTGATGATACAAACTTGAAAATGAATAATAATGAAACATATTTTGATGGTCAGTCTATTTCACTTGATGATTTTTTTGCATTGGAAAAGTATTTCTATGATGAAGTTGAGCAAATTGATTCAAAATTAGAAATGACTAATATTGACAATCAAGAGTCTAAATGAAATCCAAAATGTTCAATCTCATTCAAATCTTTCGTATTTTTTGGATACTTCTAATGTTGATATTTTTTCTAATTATAAGGATGATTTTGATTTGTCATGTTTTATCTTATTTCCTTATGTATCGAAATATATTAAAAATCTTATTAGGGGATTCGTGATAAACCATTTTGTAAAATTAAGAATTTTAAAAATTGTTAAATGTAAGAAGAAGGAGGTTTTAACTTGATTATCGCAACATTTTAAATAACATTAAAAAATCGGACTGCATACTCCAAATCAAGCGCTTCTTGGGAGGTAACCCAAATCTTTAGTTTGTTTTGGGTGCAATAAGTTAGTATTTTTAATAGTATGGTTTTTAGCGTAGGAGTTAGTTTTATTTTTAATAAATTAGTCGATCATATTATATCTTAGTACTTCTTTGAACAATTCATAAATAACATTTATTAAATGTTTCAAATGAGTTTTATGCATTACAGATTGTGTCATAACGTTTAAAAGCTTAAAATTCGTATTCTTATTTGTCATGACAGTGATCAGTGCTGTCACGGCTGTGACGAGCGTGAAAAATCAACCAGTGGCCTGTTTAAGTCTGGTCACGGGCGTGACCATAGGTGGTCACGTCCGTGACACCTCTTCTGTCATCCAATAATGCATTTTTCATTTTATTTTCATCCTATTTTGCATGTTATTCATTTAAATCATCAAATCTCTTGATTAAATACACCAAAATTCATAATATTTGTTATGAAATTAATGAAATGAATTTCTTGATTTTCTATTCCACTCGATGCCTTGATGTGTTTTGTGAGGATGTGTGCAGACTATGGACATGAATTTTAAATCATCTTCCACATATATATTGAATAGAGCATATGGAGCAAGATTTATGTACTTGATGGCATTCAGCAATATCTATGATATTTCACCCTCTACCATGTCAGTTTTAATTTTTATACGCCCTTGTTGCGTTTCATTCTTTTT
This sequence comes from Drosera spatulata, assembly GCA_035668315.1. Lineage (NCBI taxonomy): Eukaryota > Viridiplantae > Streptophyta > Magnoliopsida > Caryophyllales > Droseraceae > Drosera > Drosera spatulata. Next base: position 5,134 of record JAOVYX010016718.1, read on the forward strand.
CTTTAAACATTGAGGGCAATGTTTAGTTCGGCTTGGAGGTGGATGGACGAGTAGGGTCTTTTCTTCTGTTTTGATTAATTTTTCATTAAATTTTTTTGCAAAAAAGGACAAAGAAAAATAAAATAAAATTGTGTCTTTGTTTTTTTTAACCATGGTTTGAGCATAGTAAGATGATGAGGATTATTTATTATGATCGTTACACTAGTATATGTAGTTTGAACATTATCTCTAAGAAAGTTTATATCTTAGCGAATCCCATTCCATTGTTTCCTTATGATATGACTCTTTCAAGTGTAGATAGCGTTTTTGAACCATAGACATTTAAAAACCATAGATAGACATTTAAAAACCTCCATGTTCCCCTTTTATGTCATCTATCACTATATCAATCGATTATAGGGGGCGTGGTGTGAGTTTTTGAAAAAAAAAAAAATTTTTATTTATAAAGCACCCATTTTCCATGGTGACCCTTATGCTATTTTGGTAACTGAAGAATGCTCTAGACCTACTCATCAATAAGAAAAAAAGAAGAAGAAGAGAATAAGAGAAGAAAAAGAAATTGCCAAAGCAATTTACACAAGCAAAAAACATCAAAATACTGAGTCCTTTATCTCGATAATCAAAATTACCATCTACGGATAAAAGGAGGGTATGGTATTCAATAAGTTGAGCTTAGGAAAAAAAAAAAAAAAAGGATACATATCCAGTAGGAAATGTAGACCTCCTTTGAGACCTTGGTAGCTTTGAAAGAGAGTTAAGTCAGACGCATTTCTGACCGTAAGGAAGTAACGGGGGTGGAATACAATGAATATTGAAAATGAGTTTAAAATTTTTTGTCTTGCTACACCATGGGAGTATCTGCAAGGGTGTGAAAGGCCATGTAAAGAGGACGATTTAAGGGGTAATTTATGTGGTGTGAATTTAGATGATGGGTGACTTTAGAATGTTTGATTCCTTCAACATATATTTAGTGCAAATGATCAATTGCATGTCCTGCATTCTGATTACGTTACTACTCAAGATATGGAAATTTTTGTTATATCTCATTTGAGTGAGTCCTTATTGTTTAGCTTAAGTGTTGTCTTGACTTGGGGAAGGTTGGATGGGTGAGATGGTTCATGTCATGTGAAGCGATGGAATGTGTTCGGATGTGTTTCACTTTGTTTTGTTTTGTTTTGAGTCATGAGTCTTTTGTCTTACTTGAGGACAAACAAAGATTTTCCTTGAGGGAAATTGATGAGTATAAAAACACTCACGTTTTATTTATGTTAAATCTTTTGTTTGTTGTGTTTGAGTCTTTTATTTTGTGTTTCTAGTTTAATTTATGTTCTGGAGCTTGAACACTGCAGTTTGTGTGTTTTTATTATAAATTTGACCGAGAGAAGCGGCTTTTGGTGATTCATGCAAAAGGATGAAAAAGACTTGAAGATGATCGAGATGAAATGCGATGATTTGATTATCCTTGAAGATGATTTTGATGATTTCTGGTAAAGCTCATGTGCATTAGATGATGACATTGATCTTCAAAGACGTTTAGAGCTGTTTTGGAGCTAAACCGACGCTTGAGGCTATTTTGAGCATGGATGATCCATGAAAATTAAATGATGCATAGATGATGATTTGAGGCCATTTTGGAGGTGAAAACGATGTCATTTGAAGTGTTTTATGATGATATAAGGGGTACATAAGGTATACCATTGATCACGACGGAGTTTAGAGCAAAAAAATATTGTTTTCGGTCATTTCAAAATCTGTTACGTCCGTGACAGAATCCCTCACGCCTGTGACAGTGCGTACACTGAGTTTTTGAAGACCATGATGGTCACGCCCGTGACGGATGTGCTCACACCCATGACAGATGTTATTTTACATGATTTTTCGAGATTTTCATTAGATTTTCTCCCTTTTTATTAGGGTTATTAATTTTTCTATAAATATCACATTTGTATTCATTATAGAGGATATTTTTGGCCGTCTTTGATGGCAGAACTCTTTAGATTAGATCACTTTTTCATCTTTCATTTTTTTCTTTCGTCACTTTGGAGATTGGATCATGGTGTTTACGCTTAAACTACTTTGGATTTGAGTTGTAACCATTAAAGATTGTCTATTTACAGCAAGTTTCATGTTCTCTCTATTCTCTTTTAGTTTGATGATGATGTTTGCATGTTTATTGATGATTGTAATGATTATCTTCGCTATGAGTTACTAGATGTATTAGTAGGAAACCTAATAATGAAGTCTATGTGATGGGATTATGAGATTATCTATCTAAACTAACAAAACCAGATTCATTTTATAAATGATTGATGCTAAAGGTTGGATCTTTATCATAGTTGATGCATGATTTCACATAGAATGACTACCTACATAACTTCATACATTGATTATACCATGATTAACTCTATGATTACATTTAACTTAGTCATTTAGATGTTGTTATAGGTTGATTTAACTATTGATACATTCTCTTTTGGTCATATTAGTAGCAACTAATCAAGTTTTGATACATTTTTTTTTTTTGTCATTACATGATTAGAACCTTTTGCATATGAATTGATAAAAAAAAAAACGTCTTTTTCTATTGATTCATGTTTGGTTTCTTTCTTATTTGATTCAACCTTATTAGTTTGGCATATACATTCTCTTTTGGTATGTTAGGTTAGTTTGGTTAGGTTGATTATACATTCTGTTTTAGTAATCAATATTCTAGAGAACGTAATATAAGAGACCCTCATATTACAATCAAACCAATCATTAACGAGTTCGAACTACAATCAATCAATGATTAGTCCCTAAGTTAAAATGGAGTTATGAAAGTTTCCTACGTTTGTTTGTAATGGTTTACAACCTAATTCAATTTTCATAGCAATATAATTAATTTAATTAGGATTTAATTCATTTAGTCTATAAAATCCCCTCAATCTTAGTTTTCATAATTTTAATAGTTCTTAAACGTGACTAGAAAAATAATAAATAATATTACGACCCTCCCTGTGGGTTCGACCCTTACTTCCACTATTGCATTAATTTTAATAATTTTAGAGCGTAAGTGAGTGCATATAAATTATAATTTGACGTGTCTACGACAGCACGCATCAGTAATCCAGGTATGGACCACTGGAGAGCTGTGAAGAAGGTGATTAGGTACCTTCAGGGCACTAAGGATTACGTGCTTATATATAGACGAATTGATTGCTTGAAAGTTATTGGCTATTCGGACTCAGATTTAGCTGGATGTGTTGATTCTCGTAAATCAACATTTGGATATATTTTCATGCTTGCTGACGAAGCCATTTCTTGGAAGAGTGCAAAGAAGATTTTGGTTACTACTTCGATTATGGAGGCTGAGTTCATTGCTTGTTTTGAGACATCCTCATATGGTGTGTGGTTGAACTGTTTCATTTCTGACCTTAATCTTATGGATTCTATTGCAAGGATAATAAAGCTCTTTGGTGACAATTCAGCGGTGATTTTCTTTACTAAGAATTGTAAGTCGAGCGATCGAAGTAAGGCCATTGACGTAAAGTAGTTAGCATTGAAAGGTCGTGTGAAGGATAAGACAGTGATCATTGAGCGTATCCCTACTGAACTGATGTTAGTTGATTCTTTAAATAAAGGCATGCCACCAAAGAGTTGTAAGGATCATGTACTTAGGATGAGACTTGCTCGTATCATGTGATTGTCGTTGAAAAGACATATTTATGAAACTCTTATTCAGTTATTGATGTTATTCTCATTCAGTAATGCGAATTCTTTGGTTTTGTAAAGAATAACCATACCTGTTGGACCTAGAATAAGCATGGGTTTATTCATTAAGTAATGATATCACATATGGATGAATATTAAAGAAATATATTGTATTATGATACATGGAAGATATTACTCGTACCAGATGACATATCGTCATGATTCGTGCATTTTATTTCTTTCTTAAGTAAGTGGTGACATGTTATGGGTTAATGGTCATGTGATAAAAAAAAACGTTGGATCTAATGGAAAAATATTAATATTATTATTAATATTAATTTAGTGATCCAAGTTTTATATTTTCAGGAAACCTTAGGTATCCGTTATATCTTCACTCTCTTATATTCTCGTGAATATTTTCCCACAAATCAAAGTATCTGTTATGATGGCTAGCCGTTTATAAATAGACTTGAGATACAAGTCTAAATTAAGTGCTCTCCTCCGGTTAAACACACCATCTAAATTGAGAGTAATTGGTTTAATAAAAGTTCACATTGGTGTTTTGCTTTCAATCTTTTCTATCCAGTGGACGTGTACTTGGATAATTATGACAAGATGTATGATCCAATGCTTCCGTCTTTAGTTTTATTAGATCCAAATTCTAACAGAGGACTGTTAAGATATACATTTAGGGAGTCTTCTACAGTTTGTACTTTTGTAAAGTTGATTTCTTGATATGGTATCAGACCAGACCGTGACACGAACTCACGAATTCGATCCATGTCTCCCCCCATCTATTGCCACCTATATGGTTTATTTAGGTGAACCTTATATAGCACGTTTCAATGGACCTTCGTGTGGGAGGAGTGTTAGATATACATTAATAGGATCGTCTATCATCAATTCGGACTTTTGTAAGAGTTGATTCATCGACAAACAACATTCTTCCCCGAAACGGAAGAACAATCTTGTGCATGGCCTCCCACAAGACAGGATGAACGTATACAACATAGTAACTTCCTTGGCAGATATACGTACATATGTTTGTTTTCAAGGAGATAAAAGTAAGCTAGACTCGAACGAGTTGCTTAATGTTCAAAGGAGAACATATCGAAGAATTGCTGATACAATGAGAGGCTATGACCTTGTAGGTTGCCTCGGTCGGGTGCCAAGAATCCCAAAAGTAATGTTGGAAAGGGTTCGAGCAAGCTGTTAGGTCTGGGATGCACGGCACGTCATCTACGACTGTCGTGCAACATGAATCAGTAGAATCCTTTAATCCTGCAAGATTTATAATCAATAACATAAGTATTTATAGTCCATACATATGGAATGCGAAACATGGCGTGTATAGGAAACGAGAGAGCCCACGGCCATGGTCTAGCACTATGTAATATAAAAACAAGTGAACTGTTTCGTGAAGCTCATAACTCACTACATATCTCATGTGTAACAGTTGCGATCTCGATATCGTTGCATCCCTATGTTGATTCTTTGATCATCAAAATAACAATGGAGATTGGGAAGTGAATGGACCCAACTAAGCTGCTACAGACTAGCATTGATCCCAAGCTTATTTACGAATAATAAATCTTTAGGCTGGGCCTCCATTTATCAATTGGGCTGAGCCATCAGTCACATAACTTCAGTTTCAATGTCCAAGCCAACCCTATGTACCTATCGTATAGTCAGCCAAGCCCAGCCCACAATTTACACTCAGGTCAGGCAGGCCCATTGTATCCTACTCCTTCCTTCCTTCCTTCCGTGTTCCATAATACATGCAACATTCTTTTTGTTGTCTTAATTTACTTATAATTTTTTCTTTTCTAGCCAATATTTAATCCAAAAAATCACATCAATAATATTTTATTACAGTATACTCATTATTTTCTCTCACAACAAATCCACTACCCCTAAAAAATTATTTTTTGTTTATCAAATTTTATAAAAATTTAACACACGTATAAATTTTCGTGACAGATTAAACGAGGGTAAATATTATGAACAGTAGATAGTATCAAAATGGGCCTTGTACATAATCCGCGGGATAAAATGAACGGAGTATATTTATCAAAAAAAAATAAAAAATAAAAGGAGTATATTTCAAATGATATGGTTGGCCTGATTTGATAATGGCCTTTATTTCTCTGTGGTTTGGTTTGATTATCCAAAATAATGAAATCGATAACAAGTAACACGATTAGAAAGTCGATAATCAAAAGGTAGTGCTAAATCTAGATAAAACATGATTAATTCCATAGCAATTTTTCATGTTTATTAAGAAACATCTTAGCATCATATCGGACACGCTTTTTCCCAGTACTATCGTTTTTAGCTTTTGTTTGGAATTTAAATGGTCCCTTACCATATTTGGATGGGTTCATCACAGCATCATAAGCTAGCTTACTCTCATGGCCAAGAATGAAGAAGGAACCTTGGAGCGTCGAGGTTAGTTTGCTGAGCATGGCGGCGAGCCCAGCGTTGAACATCGATATCATGGAGTTCACATTTTCGTCACATTGTCCTTGGTGCGCGAGCATCCCTGCAATGTCTGGAATGCAACCTATGGGACCGAGCTCGAACACCACTATCTTTCGAGCTCCAAGACTATATAGCCTCTACATTAGGAAATCAAAAAAACACTTGATTAAAAACTAAGTATAGGAGACAATTTATATATGTATGATTGTTGATCTAACCCGTTCTATAAGGTATCATAGTCGTACCTGTAACTTTTGCGATAAAGAGTTGATAAGAAGTTGAGCGAATTGTTGAGGATTGTACTGTTGGCTTGTGCCAAATATATCAGGCTGTAGGAGATAGTTAATGATGTAGTCGTTGCTTCCGATCGTGATGATGAATATGGACTTGGACAAGTAATTTGATAGATGATTTGAACCTTGAAAATTTAGGGGTAGTTGCAAATTCACTGTCATTTGGAACAAGTTGATCTGAGCATCCAAGGATAGACATGCCCCCTGCACATATATTGTCACAGCCAATTTTTAGTACAAAGTACATGAATCTAATCACAACATGCCTTTCCAAGAAACTTGGGGTCCAAGTTGTGTTTAAGGTCATTCGCAACTTGTATTTTCATATGGCAACTCTCACAGGAGTGTTTCTTATTTTCTTTTAATGTGTGTTTTGTTATTGAAGATATGTGTGAGTTAGAGATTTACTCAGAGCGACAATTATCAAAAAAGATAATAACATATATATAAACAACTCGTTTCTAACTCACTAACTTAGGTTTGTAAGTTGAAAATGGACCGCTCTGTTAACTACTCAAGCCGAATTTGAGTTGTTAGACTTTCTCCCTAAATCCTTTAAATTGGTATTGCAGACCTCGATTAGTAGGGTTGAGGACATAAACCCAAGTTCGCAGGAGACAGTAAGTTTTGTTATCGTGTTGGGACTTCCATAGTTAAGAGAGGCAAGCAGTGAGCCTCCAAGCGCTCACAAACCACACTGTTAAGACATGGATGATCAGTCTTTATTCCAAAACCGATCAGTCTTTATCTATTTATGTATGCTGCGATGTCATGTTATCTGACAATCGTGATCCAAAAGTCAAGTTCATGGTAAAATAACTTAACTAAACCGTAACTTAACAGTGTTGAACCACATTCTCCCCAAAGCGTTAACTTAACTCGATATCCTAGCCATTATCAAAATTAATCGCAAGGAGAATAAACAAGAGCTGAGAGTCCTTACAAGTAAGAGTCCAGTTTCAGGTAGAATACCACAACTGCCAGAGGCATAGTTGAATCCTGTCAGCCAGTTCAGTTTTGGGAAGGAAATATATGGTGGAGAATATGGCAAACCCAAGTACTCAGCTGCACCAAACCGTCATCGAGAAAAGATAAAAAAGATACCAGATCAGAACGCTATATTTCATACTACACTTGCAAGCTACGAGTAACTGTCACCATGGATTCATATTTCCTAGTTTGTTTTCAATCAATCTCATGGTAAATGAATGATATTGCCGCTAATGTTCATTACCTATAAAATCTGCGACAGTTCTACCATTGGTGAAGCGTCCAGTGACGCCTCCGGCAAAATTCTGCCCATAAGGAAGATAATCCGCCTTAGCAGCCGTAGGGAGGAAGTTGTTGTTGCCCGAATCAAACAACGAGTCTCCAAACACGTATAAGGCTGGCGCCAATGGCTGCGGCGTCACCAAGAGAAGGTTTTGCACCAAAATGAAGGATGCAATGTATGGTGTGATTGCTTGCAAGAGTTTAGATTCCATGGAGTGTAATTGTGGAAGCCTCTGCTTTGTTATGTTTCTTCTTTTGTTTGTGCAAAGGAAGTATTTATGGGAAAATAATGAATGGGAAAGAGCACCAAAAGCCATGTAACTTGGCCACTCTTGGTAGATTTTTGTAGAGGTATTTGTGGAATTTTGAGTCGATTTCGTAGATTTTTGTAAGGGTATTGCTGGAATTTGATATCAGCATTTCTTTTATACTAGTCAATCATGATGTCAAAAATATGGGCTTGGGCCGGCCCGACTCGTTACTGTAGATTAGGTCGGGCCGGGCGACCCGTAAAGAACACAGGGCCGAGCCGGAGAGGGCTTTTTCCACTCCAATCACGGCCCGACCCTGGTCCAGGCCCTTATCCAAAGGACCTAAGGGTCAGGCCAGGGCCGGGTCGGCCCACTCACTGTGTTTTTGAAAAAAAATGACCGTTAACTTTTTCATAAAGACCGTTCACGTTTTATCAAAATCGATGACGGTTTTCAAAAAACCGTCAACGATTTTGAGGTAAAACGTCAACGGGTTTTACGAAACCCATCATGTATGCCTCAAGCTTTCATAACCGTGAACAGTTATTGAAAATCGTCAATGATTTTCGGAAAAATCTTAATGAAAATTTAGAATACGTCAACGGTTTTAGATGGATAGAAACCTTTAACCCTAAAAACCGATGACGGTTTTGAGGTATGGATTTCTGCTCTTATGAAAACCGTGATCTGTTCTTGACAACCATTGTCTGTTCTTAAAAAACCGATGACGGTTTTATTTTTTAATAATATTTTCACAACGGCTACTTTTCCAGAAAAAAGTGGACAAAAATTCCCCCATCAACGATCATAAAATGACTATATTTTGAGGGATTTTTTTTAACTCATTTTTTGAAAGTTTGTCTATATAAGCAATAATTAGGATACCATATATTCACAAAATCTTTCATGTTTTCTTGCAATCAAACTCTTCAATCCCCTAAAACTCTCTTGTTACTTCTCATTCTTTATAAATCACTAATTGATGGCTCTCTCATCCCAAAATCGAAATGTGTACAATGTCGACAATGATGATGTATTTCCTACGCATGATGATGCCGGAAGGCGATTCAACGTTCCCGACATTGTTCCCAAGGCGGAGAGACTCCTCAATCCGAAGAGGGACAATCAAATGTTGCATCCGCCATTTCTTCATCGAGGAAAGGCTCGGAGTATTGGTTGTATTTCGAGAAGGTCATCGGAGGAAATGTGAAGGTGACCGGAGCTAAGTGCAAATTGTATGCTAAGATCTTCTCAACAGGTAAAGGTACTTCATATTTGTTAAGGCATGAAAAAACTTGTCTTGCAAAAGAAAGCAATGCCCCTAAGTGACAAACCCAATTGAATAATGCGGACGGATTATGGACATATAATCACATCCGCCAACGTGAAATGTTGACCGAATTCATAGTCCACAATGAACTAGCTTGGAATTTTACAGATAATCCTAAATTTACTAGGTATGTTCAAAATGCAGTACAACCTAACTATCAAAAAAACCATAGAAACACCATTAGATCGGATGCTTTAAAGCTTTACCTTGATGAAAGGAAACAATTGATACAAATGCTTTCCGTTTATGATGGAAAAGTTTGTATTACCTCCGATGTTTGAACCACTAGTTTTCAAGTTCCTTACTTATGTTTGACCGTTCATTGGGTTCACGATTGGTACTTACAAAAACGTATCATTGCTTTTAAATTATTTCGTTATCCTCATTATAGCGAGGAAATTTATAATTTGATTTTGACCATTCTACATAAGTTTAAGTTGTTTGACAAGATCTTGAGTATATCTTTTGATAATACTTCAAACAATGATTGAACTGTTCAAATGTTTAAAATTGCTTTAGATCCTATGTGTGATGGTATGCTACTCCATGCTAGGTGTTGTTATCACGTAATAAACCTTATAGTTAAAGATGGCCTAAAAGATGAAACTATTGGACAATATGTGCAATGTATCCGTGATGTTTTCATGTTTGCTAATAGTAGTGGCAAGAAAGTACAGGAATTCAAGGCTTTATGCAAGGAGATGAGAATGAAGCCTTTGAAACCGTTGTTGGATGTTCAACATCGTTGGAACTCGACATACTTGATGTTGAAGAGGGCGGTGCAATACAAGGAGGTCTACAACCAATTCGTCATCTCAAAGTTTTCGGAAGGGAAACCTTCAACCGAATGATGGTATATTGTGCAATGTTTGTGCAACTTGTTACAGGTCTTCTACAAGACAACGGTAAAATTATCGGATGTTTACTATCCCACTTCTCATCTTGTTCTTCCCGAATTGCTTAATATAGCTAGATTGTTAAATGAGTATAGATATCTAGGACCTTTTACCCATGTCGTTGTAAAAATAAAGGCTAAATTCCTCAAGTACTATGAGGATATCCCTCCACTTTTTTCCATTGCATATGCTTTGAATCCCTTAATAAAGTTACAAGGGATAGAAAACATATTAGATGCAATAGATGAGAACTTAGGAATAAGACATAGTGATAAATAGAGCAATCTAAGGATGCTATGAATGGAATATTTCATGTTTATGACAATAGAGATGGGAGGCAACAAATTGTCTCATTTGGAGCTTCAAGTGCTAGTAGTTCCTCACACCAACAAAATGAGGATCAATATCAATATCTTTACAATCTTGTTAAGAAGAAGAAACCTAATAGTGCACAACGATCTTTCAATGAATTGACCTTATATCAACAAAATGACTTCATTGCTTTCGTGTCTCCCAACGATTTAGTCAATTTTGATATCTTATCTTGGTGGAAAGTTTCTTCCGTGCACTATCCTATTTTGGGAGCAATGGCACGAGATATTCTTGGTTCTCAAGCTTCCACGGTGGTGTTCGAGCCATGCTTCTCCTCTAGCGGTCGAGTGCTTGATGATAAAAGAAGCCGGCTATGTCCCGAATCTTTGGAGTGTTTGGTATGTTAGAAGGATTATTTTGATGTTAGATACCGAGAGCAAGACAAGAAAGCCGACGAGAGGACTTCCAATTCGGATGGGAGTTTGGAAGAGATGGAAGATATTGTGACTTCTTTAGAGTGATTTTTTTATATGCCTTTGACAATGTATGTAGCAATATTGATTTCAAATGTTGAAGTAGTTAATGAGGTAAGGTTTTATGTCCCCCTCATCTTGTATTTTTTTTTTTTTTTTTTTGAAATTAATAAAGTAACCAAGGTTCCATCCAGGACCTAGATAAGTTTGGGCTTAATATTGTACAAATCACGATGATCCGATCAAATTATAGGAAAATCGTAAACGATTTTGATGCAAAAATATCAATTATAGGAAAACCGTCACCGGTTTTCAATAAACCATCGCCGGTTTTGATGTCCATAGACCACCTTCAAAATACAACATCAAAATCGTCACCGGTTTCTAAAACCGTCATCGGTTTTCGATCACTGAGAGCACATCAACTGGAACACATCAAAACCGTCATCGATTTTTGAAACCGTCATCGATTTTTGAAACCGTCACTGTTTAAAATCACTGAGAGCACCTCAAATTGGAACACAAAAAACCGATGACGGTATTCAAAAACCGTCATCGGTTTTCAATCACTAAGAGCAACTCAAACTGGAACACTAAAAATCGGTGACGGTTTTTCATAAATCGTCAAACGGTTTTTCCCAGATCTGCAATTTAACCCCTGACCCCTTCTTCTTCCCCTCACTTTTTTCCCACTTCTCTCTCTTCGACCCCAAACCCTAACACACCCAAACTTCAAATTACACCCAATTGAGTACAAATCTCCCAAAATCTCATCACATCTACACTCGTTCTTCAATTCCCATGCATCAATTTCATCAAAACACCATGATTCGCATGAATTCTCTCCTAATTTTCGTTTTGATTTCAATGCTCAACACCCGAGGTCGAAGACAATCGGAGAATGGCAATGGATCGGATGATGACTACAACGGATCGGATGTATCGAGGACGTCATCTCCTCCATAACCCCGACGTGGTGCACCCCGTTGCAATCCTTCTAGGGCGACGAATGTTAACAAGGGGAAGGGGAAGCAACCGACCAAGGAGACGGGAAAGGAAAAAATGAAGGCCGACGAAAGATGTGGGTCTGGAGAAGTTGAAGATCGGTGAAAATACCGGTGGTTCTCGTCGAAAGAACGCGATGAATGCCGAGATCCCGAGACCTATGCAAATCGATCCTACGAAAGGTAGTCAATCTAGTGCTACTGTTGAGTTTCTATTCGATCATTACGAGGGTGTGTACAATGAGCAATTGAAAAAGAAACTTAATTATGGTCATGGGATTATTCTTGATTGGCTTGATCAAAATAACTTTTCGAGGTTTAGTGATTGGTTTGAAGCTCAAGGTTGGAATGATTTGGTAACCATAGGACAACTAGATGCTATCCGGAGATGATGCGATTATTTTATGCTCACTTCGAGCCTATCCCGAAGAGAATTTGCCTTTATAGATCATGGGTTAAGGATAAAAACATTATGATCAATGCGGAGAATATTGGTCAAGCTTTGGGGATCAATTTTGAAGGAATAGCGGAGGCTAAACAAAATTGTTGGGAAATGGATGAAGGGTTTAATGGTAGGAAGACTTATGAGACATTATTGAAACCTATGCCTTTCGTGCTAATGAATTAGATCCCGAAATGAGGGTATTGCATCTTATAGTAGGTCGGTGGTTGAAGGAAAAAATCGAGGAGGGGGGGGGGGAGGAGGGATGGATGTTCCAACACGCAATGAGATTTTGCTCATGTATGCGTTGGTTGAGAAATGGTTGATCAATTTTCCTTTCTTTCTTCTTTATCAAATGGACAAGTGTACTAAAGATCATGAAAATGTTCTTGCATTTGGGAATTGTATTTCCTAAATTCTTGAGTATCATGTTTTTGATTTGAATAAGGACAAGAAGGTAGAAAATACTTTCAAGGTTTTGGGGTCTCCGGCTCTTCTTGTTACCCTTAAGTGCACTTCGAATCCGGAAATCGGTATATGGAAGCTCATCCAGCCGAGAAATGTGACGAAGAAGTAAGTGAAGGATTCGAAAAGTTTGGATTATTATGGTCTCAAAAGCATCCAGGCTAGGTAGAAGTCTTCACAACCAACATCTAGTGCACAAGAAGAACTAGAAGATGAAGAAGAAGAAGAAGAAGAAGAAGAAGAAGAAGGACACGATGAAGATGATGCTTGTGATCATTGCCCTCATTTCGACTCACTGGACCGCTTTATGGATTTCTTAACCGACAACTATGAAAGATTGGAGCAGAATTATGATGCACTTCAAAGGAATTTCAACGCCTTCCAGGATCGAGTGACTGCGAGATGGGAGATAGAAGATGACCGTCATGATGAGATTACATACTATCTTAACCGGTTAGCACTTCAAGCGGGAATTCCTGCTCCACCGTCCGCGGGTGATGATGATGACGACGGCATGGATATGTAATTGTTTAGTTGTTTTCTTCTTTGTAATGCTTTTATGCTTCTTAAAACTTGGATATTTCATCTTTGGAATATGTATTTTTATATTTGGAACAATGTTGTTGTTTTTATGATTTTTAAGTTGTCCCTTTCTCATGTTAAAAAGTTTAGTATATAATTCACATGTCATGTCAATTTGTTGTTATGTTGATGGCACTTGAACACTTTGTTATGTATGAAACTTTGGAACAAACGTAGTTATTAAGGCTTGTTGTTATATTGTTGGAAACATATAGTTATTAAGGCTTGTAAGTCTATCACTTTAAAAGGTTTAATTTTTTAATTTTTTTTGAAAATCAAAACCGTGAACGGTTGATGAAAAACGTTGCCGATTTAGTGAAAAACAGAGTCGGTTTTCTAAAACGGTTTACGATTTTGGATGATTAGAGGTACAGGTTCTATAAGTTTTCATGCTATTAGAACCGTTGTCAATTTGGGATATCGTTAATGGTTATATCAAAACTGTCAACGGTTTTCAAAAACAGTTGACGGCCTAGGCTAATTGCTTTGGATCAAGGCCCAGCCCTGGCCCGGTCAAAGTCAACTGGGCCGGGCCGGGCCATGACAACACTACTAGTAATGAGGAGAACATTTTTGTTATGGTGTAACATCAAAGAAACATTTCATAGAACATTTCAGAGTATCATATTCAAGTTCTTTGAATGTTAGGTTCCAAAATAACCTTTGAAATTTAACAGGTTAGATTTTATTTCAGTACACTACTTAATTCATTGATACATGTCGGTCGCACAGCATTTGGTTTATCAAATAGATAAGAATGCCTACCGATTGTATGAAATGGTACTTTGATATATAGCTTTCTCTATACAAAATCACGAGGCCTCGATCAAGCTCAAGGTTAAGCTCGATGAGGCCCCAATCTTCAAAGACCAATGATCATCGATGTCAATATAAACTTTCAACTACTTAGTATGTACCAGTATTAATTGGTGTAAGCTCATGAAGGTTAGAACATCATAGGTATCTTAACATGTCCTCTCACACAAATATCCTTGTCTCGCGGAAGGTGCAAGCTTGCTCTAATAAATATATCAATTTTCAAATGTCTATCTATTTACATGTACATATATATGTACAAGTTCTGTAAACTCAACTGATCTAGCTAACTACAGATTCAATTAGACCTTAACAAGCTGTTCAATGTTCATAGGCAAGCACACTGACGACCCATTGATGCAGTTTGATGCTACAACTTTGCCTGATGCCTCGGTCAGATGATAAGCATCCCAGAAGAAATGATCGTTGTGGTTCAAGCACGGTGGTAGCTGCGGAATGCAAGTTAATGTCCGGTTGAACCATGTCACACAGCATGGATTGCTCGTATCTTTCAACCCTGCAAGGATACAAATTAGATTTATCCCATATTCTCGACACCATGATTTTGCGACCAGATGTTCATGTGACATAGTTTAACAAGGGTGTATAGTACTAGGAAGTTAATTACCGTAGTTGGAAGGATGCATGATAGCATCATAAGCAAGCCAATTTGAATGACCAACAACAAACTTGGAACCACCCTTTAGATTGGATCCCAAAGTTTGGACCATGGAACCGAGCTCGCCATTGAATAGAGTTATCATCTTGTTTACATTTTCATCACATTTCGCTCCTCCTTGTGCCCTGCTCGCAATGGATGGAATGCAACCAATAGGACCGAGCTCGAACAACACCATTTTCCTAGCTCCAAGCTTGTGTAGCCTCTGCAACAAACTCCCACGTCATTTTGATTCATTCAATATTAGACGAATAAGACTCGATATATTTACCATATATGTGGCATATATGTACCTGTAGTTGCCTAGAAAGAGCGTCGACCAGCTTTTTAGAAAACTGTTGAGGTGTGTAACATGTGTCGATGCTGAAGCCGTTATTTAGGTAGCTGTTGATGTAATCGTTGTTGCCAATCGAAATGATGAATATGGACTTGGCTAGGTACTCGGAAAGGTCCTTCGAGCTGTTGAAGTTATGAGACATGTCCGTCTTCAATGTAGCTTGGAACATATTGATTTGTTCATCCAAATTTAGGCACTTCCCCTGTAAACAAGTTCACAATGAAAGTCACTGAACACATAAATCAACGTTTATTGACGACCGAGCATGGGCTGCTGCTGCTATCTGAAATGGATGTTGACGTTGCGAGTGACATCATCCAATCAAACTAAAATTCACTCTTAAAAAACAGACATATAGAAGTTTGAAACTCTTGGTTACGATGTCTCAGTTTGTGACATATGAGATGGTCGCATCTTAGAATTATTGTTATTGAGGGGGAGAAGATGGTAAATTTCTTACAAGATTGGATCCAGTTTCTGGTAGAATCCCACAAGCACCAGATGCATAGTTGAACCCAGTTGTCCAATGTGGATCCTTGGGCCCAGGTCTTGGTGGTGGATATGGCAGGCCCAGATATTCAGCTGTGACATTTCAGCCCAGCCCAAATAGATTGTCAGTAAAATGGTAGCTTTTTCATTTTAAGAATAAAATGGAAGCCTTTTAATTATATACTCCTACTTCTTTGACTCAATCCAGGTGTTTTCATATGATGAAACGAGTGTGTTACGTTAGTCTTCGTGATTACAAATCAACAATAATCACCCAGGTGTTTCCTTTCTATAAAAAAAGGCTCAGAATCCTTTCGTGTTCGAAGAATTTTATTGCAAAAACTTCTAAAGAAAATGTGAATGTAAACCACAAACCTATAAAATCAGCTACTGTTCGGCCATTGCTAAACCTTCCGGTGACACCTCCGGCGAAGTCGACCCCATAGGGAGGATAATCGGCCCTTGCCACAGTAAGAAGATGATTGTTGTTTCCGTTATCGAGCAACGAATCTCCAAACACATACAACGCAGGCGTCAGAGGTGATGATGACGACGACGACGATGAAGAAGAGCCATTCTTACCCACCACTAAGGCGATACAATGCAAGAAAACGAACACGAATATCATAAGCATTGAACGTGAACAAAGATTAAAGGTGAAATGGACTCTTTCTGTATTTGAAGATTGACAAAGGTGAAACGTGAAAGGAACTTAATTATTTTTTGGAAATGGATGAATTTTGTAAGCATGAAAAGTACCAATATATACAGGGAGCGTTATGATATTAAACTTACTTGTCTAAAACAAGGAAAAGGATAGGTGTGGAGATAAAGGAGAAGTCGACACAAATTCATATCCAGTAATAAAATCTGATAATTTTTTGCTAATAATATAGTGATGGTCATTATGTGCGTTACACATGTTGAGGATTTGTTGTTGTTTGATTATAATGTATAAGAAATGATGAAAGAAAGAGGGAGAGAACAGAATGTCGAGACGAGTGAAAACATTTTTTTCCTTAAAGATCGATTTGTCCCGTTCTGTACACACAGATTATGATAATCAATTCTCAAGATACAACGACAAACGCATATAATCAAGTTGCACTATTTGATCATACACTAATCGTACCTTTAGTGTCTTTGAACGTTTTAATCGAAAGGAAGGAGACATAGATTGCTGCTTGCACAAACGACGCAGAAATGCACAAAAGAATATTGAAGAGAATGCAAAACACGTCGATACGCTCGTGTTTGACACAAAGGAATCAGACTGCGTTTTTCAGAGTCCTTGACGATGCATTTATAGAGAATGACGGGGAAAGAATCAGACTGCGTTTTGGGGAGAGGTGTCTCTTGACGCGTTCTGTTCCAAAACAAAAGGAAAGGAAAGGGAAAAGGTTTTGGGCCTGGTCTAGCGGCCCGCGACCCGACCTGGTCCGGTCCTATGTGCGTGTGGGTTAACCAAGGAAATTGGGCGTTAACCTGATCCTTTCCCACACACAAAATTGGGTACCCCCAAGGGGCCCAACCCTTATCCTCATATTCACACTTATAAACTACTCTTCCACCAACACAAACTTTCATGTGGTTTCAGGAACCTTTGTTACAACCAACCACATTAAATGCATCAAACACTACACTTTGAGTATCAATTTCTCATTCATCCGTTATGAGTTTTGAGAAAATAATTATACCACGTTCATATCTAATGAACGTAGATTGAATTAAACTCAAAGCCACTCCAATCCGGAATCATTGATCCATGATCAAACTTACTCAAAACACGCATTAAATCCAACAGGATTTTCATCAACTCGTCGAGAACACTAACATGGGATGGAAGTGCAACAACGTTATTCTAGGTATGGTATATGAAGACAGAGTCTTCCATTGCTGAAGAAGGATTGGAATTCAGTATTATTCTTGATAGCAATGTTGTTGACGAACCTGAATAAAATGCTATTCACAGCAGTTCTTGGACAGGGTTTGTTCATGATAATATTACCTGAGTTGTTGTTGTATTTTAGAAGGATATAAAAATAATCTATTTGATTTTTTATAACCATCCTAAATTACTAAATCCAATCATTTCCTATGTTGACCACGTTTTAGAAGCCTTGCGGTATGGAGTATTTAGAGGTGAATAGTAAGCCATTAAGTGTTCTTGGATCACTAATCAGCATGGGTAATGACAAATTATGAATTTCGCCTGATTTCTTGGATCCCAAACTCATTTTGTGCTTTTTGATTTTAAGTTTTCAAGTAAACTTTGATCTGATATAAATTTTAACTAGTTTCAGACTTCAATCAATTACTATATGTAATTTCAAGAAAGCGGGTGTTTTTCGGTTGATCACTTGGACCTAATAGGCTTTTAGTGATTAATTCCATGGGTTTGTATCATCATGGATATCTATTAATTAATGATAAACAAGTTGTTTATGAGTTAAGTCCAAATCAATAATTAAATAACTAAAAAGTGATCAAACAAAGTTAAAATCTAAAAATTAATCTTACTAAATTGAAATTGTTATATTATAACATTCAACAATAGACTGCAATATAAAACTACGACATAGTTATACAAATTCTGAAAAACTTATTTCAAGTTACATTGTTGATTCAAGGTTTTTTAAAATATAAGTTTAAGACTAGTTTAATTGTAACGTCACGACTTTCAAGTCCTTTTCTGAAAATCCTTATGGTATTACTGTTGCTAGGGTCCCATAAACCTTAGTCAGATAATTCAACTTAACTTAGCACAGAATGAAATTTAAATAATTATACACTTTAGACATCCCCATTTGATGGGATAAAAGCTTGATTTGTTGTTGTTATTGTACATTTTAGACATCAGAAATCTAAGTCCACAAGTGCACTTATTTGTTACACATTTGACAACAGAAATTGAGAAATTAAGTCCCAAATATCAATATTACATTATAAATCAGATCTTAATC